>JAOQGG010000082.1:11224607-11237473 GCA_027123015.1 Urophycis regia | reverse complement strand
ATGTTCACACACATATCATCTCACAAACAAACAATAACAAATAATTGAAATACCCACTGCTAAATAAATTAACGACAAATGGATCCTCTCTTCTTGCCAGAACACAATCTGGCATGCAATCAAAGATGCCATTCACACCTCGTGGTGCAATTAATGGCTGGACGTGCATGCGATACACCTGGCTCTGAACACCATCACCAGAATAAGTTTAACAGTGCATGGCTCCCAGTTAAGCCTGCCCTCAGGCTAGGGTGACAGCAGTCCCCTGGGCATTTACGGAAGGCCAAGAGGGACACGTTCTCATGTGTCTCTGCCGCGCTGCTTTGCTGGGCCTTGCACCACGAAGCTTTGTCAGTCAATGCGCCAGTGACCATTGTATAGGTAAGTGCACACACACACACACACACACACACACACACACACCAAAGTCTCTGGACTCAAACTCTAAATTAAGAAACGTAAATGCATGATTGTAAGGTGTAAACAGGGTCTAAAAACACTAACACTTTTTTCCTTGTCCCATCCATAACCCCACTGTTGCAGGGCTCTTCTCTGGGGAGCTTCCAGAATGCACACAGGACCTGATGATAGACGTGACCAAAAGCTACTACCAGAAGTTCCTGCCCCTCAGCCAAATCTAGTCACCACCATCACCACCAGCTCAAGAACCTAGCGCTGCCGCTGGCACAGGCTTGGAATCATCACACTAGAGTCACATGCAATTGAAAGAACTGGTCTCTGTTTCTTCTTCTTCTTCTTTTGGTTGCTCAGTTGCCTGTGGCAGCGGTGGTTTGCACAGTGTACGATGTCACTGTAATGTACTATGTCACTGTAGTGTACAATGTCACAGCAATGTACAATGTCACTGCAATGTACAATGTCACTGCAGTGTACAATGTCACTAGTGTACAATGTCACTGCAGTGTACAATGTCATTGTAACGGCTATCTGGAGCTTGTTATTCCCCCACTGCTCTTGGACGGATAATTGTTGAAACCTTTTTGTGTGTTCAAAGTTGATTTGTATCAAGCCTTTTTCATCATATAGATTGATTCATTTTCTGCTTCACATAAACACGTTTGGCGTGTGAATATCATTAGTGGAGCTTACAGGTGCCCAAAGTGAAGTACCGTATTTGATTTGCAAAAAGCAAAAAATCAAGTGATTTTATTTATTTTTTTGCTTAATTTGGCCATTGCCTCTCTAAATCTGGCATTTATATATATAAAAGTTGCATTGTTGTATATTCATTTGACAGACAAACGGGGAGAAGTCGAATAATAGGAGTGCGTAAGATATGAAGCTGATGGAGGACTGGGGTAGCATGGCCTTTATTTGTGGACCAAACACTTAGTAGGGACTGTATTGTGCCCAACCATAGTGGAGGCCCAACTTGAACATAGATGGAAACCACTTTCATTGTTGACACATTAAGGAGCCCTTATGTTTCCACAGGGTGGGAGTGTGATTAGCCGTTACAATCTGTGTAATGGCACCGCCCTGTGCAGTGATGGCATCACAAATGGGAGTGGCCAACCAGCTGTATGATGGAGAGACAAGCCTACCACTTCGTACATTCCATTGGGCCGGCTGGTAGACAGATCTATCTAACATCTGGGTGCATACTCCCACTTGTGAGGGTGAGGCAGATTTTGAAACTGCGATGGGTCTTCACTGTCACACACACTTGGTAAAATAGGGGTCCTTAAAGTGACTTGAATGACAGTAATCAGAGTAATTAATGCATAGTATTGAGGAGAAAACCTTCTCTTCCATGAAACTCTGTCTTATTTAACAAATCAATGCTTTCATATTTGCATTGTTTTTAGTTCAAATGTGTAAAATAAGACTTTGCACTTTGTTTCGGTCTATTTCATCACTATTTAAGTTAAGCATGCTTGACAGGTTTGTAGATTTACAGCAGTAGAATCTTGGCATACACTAATTAAGTTCAAGTTTTTTATCGGCAAAAATCTGAAACCGCTTTTGAATTTGAAGGCTGTGGTGCCATCTAGTGGCTTCCGTCCATAGCAGAAACTAAAAATCCATACTTGGTGGATTTTATCCAGTTCAGAACTAGTTATTACATGATTATTTAACCACTCAATATTAAAGCATTTGTTATGGCAACACCAAGTCTCTACATTTTCAAACGGAGAACAAAAAGCAAGTCTGAAAGGCCATCTCTCGATTTCAGTGTTTCTTTGCAATTCCCTAAAAAATAAGCAAGCAGCCTGAGATTTCTTCATTTTTTATTAAACATAGTACATCAAATTGCAATTCAATGGTTTAGTTTTATTTATTTCACAATGTGAACAACATATATCATACCAACACCTAAATGTTAAGTATATAGATTAGCAATATTTTTAAACAAATAAGTATCAAGAAAGCGCTGATAATAGTGTTGGCTCCAGAGAAACGTGGCATGGCCTTTTAGGGACAAATGTGATGTGACCTCTGATTGGTTTGGGGGGGGGGGGTGAAAAAAAAAAGGAAATAAAATCTGTTTCACGCGTCATTAGTGGGCATGTGCAGGAAGGCAATTGTCTTAATTGAACAGATGCTAAAAGCCTCTTATGAAAAACCTGTCCAGACAAAGGAGATTTTATCAGTATACTTCAGGGGTGTACATCACAACTGCTTCTTGTATGTCTCAAATTTCTCCACCCAGTATACACACTTACTATTTGAAGAATGTCTAACTATGTACCAAGAGCTTGATGGATGTCACTGAACATCAAAGGTCATGCCATGGTGTTTAACATAGTCATTTAAACCTAAGTACAGCTAGATCAAATGCCCTGTTGGAATTGTCTTCTAGATTCCATCCTCCTTTTAGCATAGCATCATCTTAAGCAGCATAATTCTACACTTTGTAACACACACACACACACACAGATTTTCATGGCAAAATTCATAAAATTGCAACTCTGTCCTGTTTCATTACTGGCTGCTAGACACCATTAATGAGGCATCTGTATCCTGCAACGATCCCATTTCAAGTTTACTTGTCTAGATCCCTTCACAGAATGTGCCACCATATTTCCAGTAACATGATCACTTCCATTTAATACCAGATTTATTTGCTATTATGCAATAATGATAGATTTACAAAAAGCCTAAACATGCATTTAATATTTGATCAAGATGTAACCAGTTCAAGTTTGGCATACAATAAAATAACAAATCTCATGTACCAGATATAATCTTTGAAGGGAATTAAACAAGTCCTCTTAAGTTGGGAGTTGTTTCAGTTAAAATGGCATTGCATTGACATTATATAACTATATAATAACATTGCTTGATGAGTAGTTGCACTGCACACATGTGATAGGGCATACTTTTTAATCTTTGTGAATTCAGGTCTTTTGAGGTCTCGTTGGTTCCGCGGTAACGCTTTGACAGCACGCAAAACAGCCGTAGAACATCAGTTTGTTACAGCAAAACGTTCTTTGAAAATCCATTCCATCTACTCCCCGTGATACCAAGACAAGTATCAAAGTATGCCTTGACAATGCACCTTTCTCTTCTGCTCCCCTCAACTTAAAGCTTTCATCAATTAAGTGGATGGTTTGTTGGGTAAGCAAATCACTTGATTGGGATTTGGGTTTTTGGACTTCCACATCGCTACTCAATTACATCCCAATAAGGATTACTTGTGTCCATGTAGAGTTGGGCAGTGGTTTCAAGTCGGGTCCAACTTGTGTCAACGGATTCATTCTAAACCAACCACCTTCCAGGAAAAAGCCTAATGCATTTTGATTGGCCAAGGAACCCTGCAACAGATTTCTAATGGAAGAGTATAATTGTTTGCACGAGTTAGGGGTGAAAGATAAGTGCAAAGAATCCCATTATTGCAACTCTCACTTTGAATAACCACACCATCAGGTAAACCAGCAGCTGCATTTATAATGGCGGGGTGGGGGGGCACAAGGGCCAGGAAAGCAACAGGATTCTTTGAACCCTTAAAATAATTATATTAAAAAAATAAAACATCCACGAAAAAGGTGAATTTCGACTGTCCATAACTGTGGCAACAAACAAACTGAAACACTGGTAGTTGAAAAAACAAATCTGTCAAAACCAAATTCATGTAACTATTGAAGTATGTTGGCAGACAGTGGTAGATATTAAAATGTCAACAGCCTGCTCATGGTAGCTGGAGGGCAAACTGTCAAGAGGACCAGTTCGCTCTCGCCGGTTCACAAAGCGTGCTTGTCTGCCTACTGGATCAATAGTGTCGACGTGCATTGTCCATTTCCAAGCTTTGATGGGTGTGACTTGTCATGGACAACCAGAAGCCCCTGCCCCTAAGCCATATAGAAGGGATCAAAAGGAAGATGGATGAGATGGGACTGCCCAAGTGTGGTTCTGAGGTTTGGCAAACTACTGCAGTCACAGAGTGAAACATTAGCCTTGTGTACTTGTTAAGTGGAGTTTACATCTATAAGGGTGTGTGTGTGTGTGTGTGTGTGTGTGTGGGGTTAATAATCAGAAGGTGGAGTGGGTCTGGTTATGGTGCAGTACGGGGCTGTTCCGCCCACTACCTTTCTTGCCATTTGAGGCTACTCGCATCCCTTTCATTTTGTTGTCTTCTTACCGATTGCTCCATTCAGTCATGTTGATATGGACATTCAGTGAGACTGTATGCATCTTATTCAGCACCCTTCAATCTGTCCATTTAGAAAACCAGTGGCGATCTCCACAGCTGGATGTAAGGGAAGGGAGACATGGAACCTCATTCAGCCTCATAAAATAAAAAGACACTGATACATCCTATTGCCTTGTTCCAGCCCCAGATTCGCTAAAAGCCCATCAAGTTTGTTTTCAGCTCATCCATTCCATACCAAAGCCGCCATGGCCTCTCCCCCCAGCTGCCCGTCCAATTAGATCATCCGGTTACGTTTGTGGGTCGGTGAGTCTGTGATGACATCACTACACTGGGTGGAGTTTCGTTTCCTGGCACCCCCACCTCCTCCGGCCGATGCCGAGCCAGAGTCCAGATGCAGTGCCATCTCCTCGGCGATGAAAGTGTTCAGGTCCACGTCGTGGAGTCCGTTGCGCCTGCCACCCCGACACACAGTCCCCGAGCCGGCCCCAGCACCAGTACCGGTCCCGATGCTGCCCCCTCCCCCACCGCCACTGACGTGGGTGGGAGACCCCGGGGGGCCAGAGCGCACACTGATACTAGCCATGGCTCCACTGAGTCCTAGGGGAGACGGGAAGACATCTGTGCTGAACGGCAAATTCCAAAAGTAGCAGTTCTAGAGTAGTAGCAGTTCAACATAATCTATATGGCCCTAAATATACTGACAATTTACTAGGGTCAAGCCTATTCACCCATCGAGTCCAGGTCACTTGACAGCACTGGATTGGTGTCACACGTATAACACAACACAAAGAAGCCACCAGGATACACTAATCCACAAGCAACAATCAACATATGACATAAAGGGCAAGTTTTTCAATAGCTTGATAAGGGCCCTGACGATTTTCCTCTTCTTACCGTGCAGTGCTATGGCCTCTCTAAATGGCTGGAGGTCTGTCTCCACAGAGGAGCCGGTCTCAGGCGACGGGCTAGCACGGCTGGGGGCCAGCATGGCCAACCGGGGGTTGGTTCTGCTGCTTCTGGGTGGAGGTGCTTTGCCGCAGAGGAAGCTGATCAAGTCCTCCCTACGGATGGTTCTCCTACGCTTCTTTACCCACGCCAGGACATCCTGTAAACCAAAGCACCCGGCATCAGGAGTCCATATGCATGCCTTCTCACAGTTTGCACGACTGAACACAGTTCAGATTACGGTCATATCCACAGAATGGCATTCACAGAGTTCTGCGTGCAGAGAAATGGGAAGGAAAAAATTAACCTTGTTGCGACGTTGGTGACCGAGCTGGATGCCCAGGTCAAAGCTCCTCTGGTGGGACTCCACGCTCTCTGGTGGAAGGAGCAAAACAAAAGGCTTCAAGTGTCAAAGACTACAAGCAGTGCATCTATACACAGTCTCAAGACTGGCTCATTTCAGACCAATCAGGGAAGGTCCGCCCTGAAGGGTGCAGGAAATCGAGCCTGCCTGTCATTCACAGGTGCCTGAATGCAACACTTCTGAATGGTGGATAAACTTAAGATGGAGCAGAGAGGTGTTGTGTAGTTTATTTTGAGTGGAGTGTAATTTGTGAAATGATAAATGTAGTTTTAGGTTGACTGTGCCTGCATCTGTATGAGCCAATATAGAGTTTAGACTGCTCCAGGGTCATTCCTGTCTTATCAGGGAACCCTTTCCTTGATTGGTTCCCTTGCTTGTCAATCACAGATGCTTGAAACAACACTTCTCAATGACAAGAGAAACATAGAGAAGGATGGTCCAGGGAGGGTCTTTATTTTTATTTGTTTTAAAATCTTGCTGTCTTCACAACTCTCAAATCTACCTACAGCACCTTTGAGTAAAACCATTTTATACATCAAGACAAAAATCGGTGATTTCATCCAATTCATTTACACTACAAAAACATAGTTTTATAATGCACTTTCAAAGAGTTCAATGTCATAACATGACAGATGTAAAGTAGCATTTGTAAAAAGGACGAGTACAGTTCTGTCTTTAGCAGTCTGATAATACAGCGGGATACGTTTGCAGGGGCAGTTTTCACTGTGTAGGCAAAGTGAGTCATCCAGCTGAAATAAAATGTTTGAATCGATATTCAAAACCAAAAGTTAAAAACTGTTACCTTTGTAGAGGTTAGTAACTGCTGTAGCAGCATTCTGAAATGGCACCCACAACGACAGACTTTGTTGGTGACATACTCTATCTGTGTGGAAGGGGAAGTCAATCATTAAGTTTGAAAAAGGACAGTGAAAATACTTTCTGCTGTATACACGTTGCCAATACTATAAAAGAGCAAAAGGACACAATCAACACTTAGTGTTTTCAATGAGCGAAGATGTGTTGAATACTTTTGGCTGCAACATTGCACTGTACAAACTGTGTGCTGGATGGGGAAACTAGGCGGGTAGTTTGAGAAGTTTACAGCAGTCAATTCGACAATCAATGAAAATTGCCCTTACAAGTATTGCCTTTAGATCAGCTGGATTGGCTGACCAAGTAGAATGAAATACTGACTGTTAATCTGTCCACAAGAGACAGGCAATATCCTCGCCATTTTGTTCGATTCTAACCCTAGCTGAACGTTGCTGGGAATGCACTCAGTATCGTCAAACGTTTGAATTTTGAGTAATCAACAGACTTCAAAATCTTCCTTCATTTAATCTGGCAAGAAATTTTTGACAGTCGAGAACTACGACGTCCAATTGCAAATAAGACGATTTGAAATGTGCCAGGGCAAGCTGTCAGTAAGCAATGTCGCGTAGCAATGATTGTTGTTACCATCGCCATTTTGTAATTTAGCCGGATACTTGCAGCGTTGGTAAACAGTGTTTTATATTGTTGTACTCAACAATAGTGGCCAAAGTTGTAATAGCAACGTGGTTATATGTTGACCGCTGTTGGGGAACTGGTATACGTTAGCAATACAGTAATACGATGTTACGAAGGTGGACAGTACCGAATATTGCTAACGCAAGCTAAAATTAGCTTTGACAAAGTCAGCTGCTACACATCACAGGCTAGCTGGTTAGCCTAGTTGACTTTCTATTGAAAATGAACGTCAATGTTACTGTGTGGCTAGCTTGCTAACGCTACTGAAACTAGCTACAAGCTAGCTACGATAGTAAACACAAAAACAGACTAGAACCTTTGTATAATTGTGCAACAGCAGTAGCAGAGTTCTGAAAGAGATGCCACAGTTTATCTTGGTCGTTATCGGCCTCTTCTTCGTTTGGCTCCCTTTGCTCCGCTTCGGCCAAACACTGCCGCTCCCATTTTGAGAACCAATGCTCGGGTCCGTGTTCCTGAATCTCCGAGTCTCCGTCTTCCTTCTTCTCCTCCATTTACTACACCAAACCTTATAGAAATTAAATATTTAATCAGCAAAAATAAAAATATGCCTGCGAATTATGCACGCTTAAGTCCTTAAATTCATTGCGATTCCTAATGTTTTCACTGCTAATATCAACAATGTTCAGACACTCCTATTATCAGGAAAGAGGCTCAACTATTTTTTACTTGCGGACACTGGGGTATATATACGGCTGACAAACACGCTATGTCTTACAGCCCACCCCTTCACTGGTAATTGGCTGGAGTTGCGCTGTACAGGACTGGCTTAGAAATCTAGATAGAGATTTGATTGGACCATTGAGGTACCCGTCACGAAGTTACACAAAAGATCCTCTCCAGAAAACACGAACGCTTATGAGTCTAATGAGTGCATGGCTGTAACAAATGATACACTTAAGTAAAAGGATATTCATTAATCTATGGCATAGAGTTTTTTCTCTCCAAAATATTCAATAAATTTTGAATAAGCTAACGACTCCAAGACAAGGATAAAACAATCGAATATAAACAATTGTTGAACAATTTTATTGGTTTATCTTATTGCTGATTATCCTTTACATCTGCTGTACTACAATATAAACACATATGATTCGTATCACATCCATCTATAGCTATGAAAATAAATCACTTTTCACCTTTAGATAGCGATATTTTTATCATAATGATGAGGTTGGTCAGCCGTGCGATGGCTCTGGTTTTACCATACTGTCTGGTTTTACATTTCATTTTTATTTTCTGGACATTGCTCAGCTATATCTTGCTCGATTGATTGAAAAAATTATCTATAAAGTACAATAAAGTGAACACCTTTTTGTATTTGACGAATAATTACGCAACTAGCCTACTGTATATGTATTTAATGATCACCATTATCATTTTATATTGTTGTGCTTTTTGTGTTACGTGTACCTGAGAAAAAAAAGATCTGTGGCGCTTCCACTTGATTTATACAGTGACACATTTATACTATTGCATTTATTATTATATTATCATCCTTGTTGTTTTCGTTGTTATATTCGTGATATACATTCCAAAGGCATGTCCACGATTCCCAAGAATGATTCTCCAATGCATAAATAGAATCCACCAATCAACAATTTCTCCACAATATGTTAAATTGAGTGTTTTTGTTTTGTTTAACAAATAAGTTTGCAATGCATCATGTAATACGGTGGATGCACGTGTACCACATGCATCTCAAAGTAATTTGGAGTACTGCATTTCACATGGTGATGTAGTTTAGGAAGATGGCCCTATTTAAAAGATTTCATTTGCCCTGCTGCTATTTATTTTTAACTCGACAAAAATTTAAACCAATATATTCATAGTATTATTTTAATTACGGGCCGTATTCATTTACATAAATGTATGTTTTCCAACTAGAAAGCTATGATTGGGGATTTAAACCCACTACAATAGGCTATACTTCTTCCTAGCCCGTCATAACAGTATGGGAGCTGTTAGGCCGCTTCGGACCTTTTTTCAGACTCAGTGCGCGAGTGTTTGGATCTCCATGCGGATGTGACATTTCAGAGAAGAGCGCGACCGCCATTTTGAGATTTACCTCGAGTCAACATCACAATCCACGGGAGCGAGGCACAGGCTATGACCGGGCAAATTTCTTCATAGAATCAGACATATGAAATGCGAAGAGGTGCCGTATTTTGTCGTTTGGTATATTAAAGTGGGTTAATGTGCGTTTGTTGGACCGTGGCATCCCCCTCTTTGTAAACTTCTAAATTAGTGCCATTCCAAATTATAAGCTGGTTTGAATGGATAGCTTTTTTCTCCGCTCTCCCCCAGACGAGGGACAATCGGAGGAGTACATGGACTGGGGATATCGCAGAGAAAGTTATTGAATGTGCGACGATAGCAAATTATTCTTTGTTTCCTTTATTGTTGTGCCGATATAATTAGTTAGCTACCCAACATTGGGTAGCTTGCTATAGCGGGGGTATTTGTTTCTCTAGCTGCAGGTTGTGGGTCTAATTTCGCCTCTACTGCCCCACATTTCTTGGCGTATTGCTGGGTTGATTCGTTTATTTTACGTGCTTCGGTTTTTGGAGCCTAAGCTATCCCCAGCCCCAGCGACTTGCACCCATTAAGGCGCCGAGATTGGGCGAATAGCGAGCAAATACGTCCGTGTTTCTCTGCCAGCTCCCCCACCGACCTCCCCTCCTCAATCACCGGCGCTGACAGCAGACAAGGCCGAGGTTGTGATAGAGCAGGCCCAGCCGCCAAGGCTCGACCTGTCTACCTCACCTCTGCATCATACGACACCCAGCCCACAACAGACCAAAACCCGGTTCACCGCTGAACCGACCTCGAACAAGGTCGAGGGGAACGCAGATCGGCAACACTACATCACAACATCAGTTGCCAATATGAACCACCACCACCACACTCAGCAACAGCAGCAGAAAGCCGGCGAGCAACAGCTTAGCGAACCCGAGGATATGGAGATGGAAGGTAAGGCATGCTTACAGGGTGTTCTACTCAGCCCATACCGGAATGTAAAATACGAATCTTCAAGTGCATCGAAATTCCATATATTTTAAGGCTTCATGGTGTTCTTCTTCGTAGTAAACACTAAGGCCCAAATCCCTTAGCTTGGGATAGCCGGCTACATTTTTGCTGATGGTGCGTCTGTTGTATACTTCAAAATTGGTCCTCGTTTGCGTTATCGGGACTATAGTGTAAATGGACATATACGCGCGTTATAATCAAGGTTTGCATATACAAATCGGAATATGTTACACATTCACCCTGTCATTAAATTATCAACACATTTTTTCAATTCGGTACGAGTGTATATTTTGCATCGTAATGCCCAGGCAGTTCACACTATTGAATATAGAAAGTAGTATTGTCCCCCTAAAAAGTTAACTCATTTTGGTTGGTGTTCGGATGTTTGTAAACATTCGTTGGTTGTCCCTGTGGCCCATGCACGCAATTAACAATTAAGTACCCACTCCGAGGTAAAACATGCTACTAGTTTTTTTTTTTATTGGATTCCTCGTTTGATGTGATTATTGCGCTCATCTTAATTCGGATATACTCTTAAATAATGTTTAATTGCATCCGTGATTATTTTCTAAATTGAAATACGTCAACTCAATCTAACAAAGGTAAGCACGCTCTCAAGTTTGTAACTGTTAGTGTGTTAATGGTTAGTTGATGTCTTGCGGGCCCCAAAGTACGTTATCGGTTAGCTTAATGTTGTATAGGGGCGATATCCGTCATTGTTGCTCTGGTGATCGTGACTGCGCAACGGTAACTGGTTACAGAGTTGCGGTCTATTTTCCATTAATAACGAAAGTAAAATACAATTGACTCGATGAGCGAGAGCTGTTAACAAGCTATATGCAATTAGCATATGGGCCCACTCTTCGACGATCACTCGTACGTTAGCATGCTAGCTAACTAGATAATGCCAAGGGGGTGTGTGGTGTTTCAAAATGGAGGCTTGTATATTGAAACCATCGAGTTATAGTCACTACGGCTTGGAGTCATTGGTGCAATTTTGTTAGGTTTTCTGAAACGACCCCGGTGCATGTAGCCCATTTCCAAACTTCCGTCTTTTGAAATGGTCGGTAATTGATTTTTATTATTGAGGATGGTTTCTGTGTGAAACGTATCCTGTTAGCAGATAACATCTCCTTAGCCCGACCGTGGCTGTTTTCATGGTTAGCGGAATGCGTCAGAATGCTGCGAATAAAACGAGTGCCATGATTTCGCCCAAAAATGATGCCACTTTTTTCGATTATTATCATATTGATCAAACGCGTGGTCTCAGCCTGTGAAATTGTATTGACGGGAAATATTGGCAGTAGTAGTTTGGTTGTGGTTTATGCGGCAAGCAAGGCCCGCATGGGTAGCTTGCATGGGATGGCAGCGCGGGGATTTGCTGCTTCATTGTATCAAGAACCAACGCGTGGGCCTCGCCATTTTTAATGATCCATGTTTTGTTGGTAGTGTTTGGAATTGGGATTATGTATGTCAACATTTTCTAAAGCGTTCTTCTGCGCAGCGCATAAAGGGGTTGTATTATTTATTCATGTGAACATAAGACCATCCCGGACAAGGCGTTTTAAAGTCTTCAGCATCATACTGCGTCACCCAGTGCGCGTTATGTTTATATGTTGAAGTGTCTGTATTTGTTTATTTGAACAAATCCACTCAAAAGCGTATACATTTTAAGTTGGAATTCACATTGCAGTCACACGCCCTTCGGTAGTGCCCGTCATTGTTTTGATTGAATAATTGGCCGAAATGACTTAAAACAAAAACGAGTAAACAAGTGTATCCATCGCCGCATTTCCTCGATGCATACGATAGGTTCACTGTTTCCACCAACTCATATTTTTAACTTGTACAGATGTCAGAAATCTAGTGCCTTCTTAATTCTATTATTCGTGTATAGTGGTTGTGACTTTTGATGTGTTGATTCATGTTATTTAAAAGTGGAAAAGACCAGAAACCAAGTTATTGGTGATTTAACTGTCTTTTAACAATAAGTCGTTTTTATTTCAGGTGTTTCATTCATTTGTTATCACACAATGAGTGAAGGCACAAACCCTTAATTCATGTTTTAGAAGTTACTAACAAACAATGAAGCAAAAGCATCTCAAAACGTCGCTCGTTAGTTTTGATGATTTAAACATTGCTCTATTCTGAGATTTTCAAGGACAAATGTCATTTTTGCTTGCATGGTTAATTCAAATGAGCATTAAGAGGCCATAATAATTATCCACTGTAATCGGCTGTAATTACAGTCTTGGGTGTTTTGATATGGAAATGTAGTGACCAAGCTAAAACAACATAAGCACAATTCAGTTTGTGACTGTTTGACAACGGTCTTTCCACACAAAAAAGGCGGTATATACATTTGACACATTGACATGCTAAATC
>JAOQGG010000082.1:10819454-10830563 GCA_027123015.1 Urophycis regia | reverse complement strand
ATATTATATATTAGCATTACTTTTTTCTCTTCACTATGCTATTCCTGAATTCAGAAATATTCTGGGGCCCGGATGGAAAGCTCTGGCGGGCCGGATGTGGCCCGCGGGCCGCCACTTGATGTTCGCTGCACTATGGTGTTGGTATTGACAGTTGATGTTCACTGCACTATGGTGTTGGTATTGACAGTTGACGTTCGCTGCACTATGGTGTTGGTATTGACAGTTGACGTTCGCTGCACTATGGTGTTGACAGTGTGACTGCGTAGCGGTTCAGCTGACCGTGGCCCCCTGCTGCTGGGCGCCCTGCACCAGGGCCTCCACCTGGGCGCGGTCCGCCTCGCTGGGCAGCGCCACGCACTTCAGCCCCGCCATGCGCAGCCTGAGGCGGGCCACCACGCTGTCCATCACGCTCTCCTGCACGCACAGCAGCCACTGCAGCTGGGAGGGACGACAGAGACACTGGTGAAGACACGGTCGCTTCTCTGGGACCAAGGAATGAAGACTGCAATAACAATAAAAGTCAATGCTTAAGGTTCTCTGCACTGGCCGCCTGTCACTTTGAGGAATGCTTTCATAACGTTTTGAGGCCAAATGTGGTTAAGCAAGGGTTCTACGATCACAAAATGTATTTGGTCTGGTATACAACTCAAATGGCACCAGGGCTGATCTAGGCTGGTCTTGGAACAATTCATTCATGAAATGTGAATTAATATTCTTTCAATTCAAAAAGTTTGTAGAAATGATATGTAAATGTTATTTACACACCAAATCAAACTGTAGTTCAAGTCCAACCCATATTCAAATTGTCACCTAGTACAGTAGTATTAGGCATACAGTACAACAGTACAAAAAGTCGTTCATATCACATCAAACACATGCAGGTCATTCACAAGAAAAATACATAAACAGCACAATCTCAGATGTTCTTGTACTGAAATGCTTGCTTATGCACTCATCCAGAAAAACCATCAATAAATCACTGACACTGGCAGTGACAGTCACTGACTCCTGCAGGGACAGTCACTGACTCCTGCAGTGGTGGTGCCGGGCGTGCCGACGTGTTTCGGGTGTGAACCGTGTGTTGGTCCCGCCCCGCCACGTGTTCCCACCTCCTTCCTCCTCCTCCCGAAGGCCGCCTCGATGGCTCCGTCCACCGCGCTGTCGATGTCGGCCGACTGGAACACGATGAAGGGGCAGGCGGCGCCCACGCCGGGCGAGACGGAGACGGCCACGCCCATACCGGCCGTGGCCTGACACAGCGCCACGCCGTCCTGCGACAGGCAGAGACCCCCCGGGGATGTCAGAGACCCCCTGAGGACACTCCAGCCTCTCAACGGGCTGAGGCAGCCCCCACACATGTCTTTTCTTCAGCTGAAACCCCTCCGTTTCAGTCTGCTCACAAAACCGCTTTTTCCAACAAAAATTGTTAAGTTGTAAACCAGGGAAATGGTTACGTTCAAAACGTCTGGTCGTTTTCAAACGGCTTTAGCTAGAGGGATTTTACCTAAAACAGGGGTTGACTTACCCTTTTGTATCAAACAAATGATGTATATTTTTTGTTATAACAGTTAACAATATAGTTATAACAGTTATAACAATCATTATAAATCATATCTTGGCCATTGAATCAAATATTCAAAAAGATTTGACATACTGTATTCATGGCCAGTGCCAAAAATGGATGCTAGAATTTTGCCAGTGGTGTGTGCCATCACTCTGGAGTGGAGCACTCCAGTGGTCTGTGCCATGCACACACACACACCTGCTTGTTGCCGCTGTAAGTCACAGAGCTGATGGTGGGGTTGCGAGCCACAGTGACCCCCAGAGACACAGAGCTCCCAGTCACAACATTCAGCACCCCGGCAGGAAGTCCCGCCTCTGTAAAAAGCTGGGCCAATAGGAGAGCCGAAGGGGTGGTGCTCAGGCCAGGCACCACAATCACAGAGTTTCCTGTAAAGCAGCAGAGGTTGTTTGTGTACAGGACAGGAACATCAAATGAAATATTCTATTTACATTGTGCATCGATATTCAACTTCGGTCGCATTAATGCTTATGTTCATATGCTAGGTCTGAATATTAAAGTCATTGCTTTGTTCATATTGATTTATATATACAGTAGGCATCCCAAAATATTAAATTAATAATCTGATAATTGTCTGCAAATAATAATTGCAATTCTATTTTTGTCATAATTGTGCAGCCGCAACACATGCCACAGTTAAAGGTGTATTGATCATCACTGGGGACAGCAAAAGATATGGACGTGCCTATTTTATTTATGGGTCACTTATTCTCTTATAAATTGTCTACACTGTCCTATCTACTGTCTCATGGGATGACTATAGCCTTATCTTATCATTACTGAGTCCATCTGAAATGGTCTTGAAAGTGAGTGGTTGTAAACGGCCTGTGTCTAGCTGGGAATGCATGTTTGCTTGTAAGAAAAAGTGTGTTAATGACGCCATTTTCTTTGGCATGTGTCTGCTGTTGAGTGTGTGCATGCAGGCGTTACCCATTGCCAGTGCTGGCAGGACTTTGAGCATCAGGGAATAGAGCGGGCAGTCATCCGAGACCACCACCTCCACCACACCTAGACCACAACACACAGGGGAGCCGTCAGCACAACACACAGCCCCAGAGCCCGGGGCTTGTGCACCACAACCAGCACCGTGCACGCACACCACAAACACACAACACGTGCGGTGATTTGCTGAGAGCAGACATGCAAAAGCGGAGGACGAGACGAATGCCTCTTCCTCTTTGAGATACCGATCGCCGCCATCATTCTCACAGCATCAAAGCTCTCAGCACCGACACAAACGGCCACTCTCTCTGTCCGGCCCCTCACCGCGTGGGCTCCAGTGGGGCAGCCGGGAGTCGCGGAGCTGGGCCCAGCTGGAGTAGTACTGGGCCAGCCGCACCAGGGAGGCTGGGGAGCAGGAGGCCTGGGACACGTCGCCCACCTCCGTCACACACTGGCCGTGCTGAGCCAGGGCACCCGCCCATCTGGGACACACAGACCAAGAGGCCGTTGGTTAAGGTTACATTTACCCACACGTGATACACAACAAATGATGAACTGCTGGAGTATCACTTTTTTTTTGGATCAGATTGTAACACTCTTGGCATGAAATGGACATGAAATTGTGGGTTCCAAGGGAATGATGTCACCCCTGTCCTCCCAGTTAGCACACTGCATCTGGGATTTGGGGTTTTTGTTTACCACAGTCAATCAAATCTAGATGGTGGCAAATTCTGTAATATACATGGTCTGGCTGCAATTCATGGCCAGATGCCACACATTAGAATACTTTCAGACCGGAGGGCCCTTTCTACAAATCTTAAGAGGCGGTAGAAGCTCAGTGGGTAGAGCGGGTGAACAAAGCGGGTCGTCCACTGACTGTAGGGTCGGCGGTTCGATCCCCTTGACCCCCACCTCCTGGAACTGTCCACATGTCAAACCCCACAAATGTACCGATTGTAAGACGCTTTGGACCAAAGTGTCTGCTAAAGGCCCCTTTTACCCTTTTAAGAGTGTGTATTCGTTTCCTCCAACCATTGTAGTTCTTAGAATGCAATTTTGAGAGACGTTTTTAGCGCCTCCTTAGTAGTAGATACCGCGAGTGACGCAGTGAAGTGTATGTCTGATTGGTCGAACGCACAAGCCAAATTGTTCTTTCAATTGCATTGTTTGTTTGTTTTTTTTTTAAATATAATTTGAACATTATCAACATGAAACCCACAACACAACTCAAACACACAGCTCAGATGACCGTGTCCTCCATCTCGGCTGTGGATGAAGTTGTGTCACACAACACTACAGAGAAACGAGGTCGCTGTAGTAACCCCTGACGTCTCCTCAGCGCTCTCATTGGTGGTCTGAATACAAAACAGAAATAATCCCTTGAAAGTATGTACTGTAGTTCTTGGGGGAACTCCCCACTCACGCCTCTCACCGAATCCCCAAAACTGTTGGGCCCAAAAGCACATACTGACATTGCACAAAATGCCCTGCAATTATGGTGATGGCCCCAGGCCATAGAGCCAGAGGAATGGTGTGTTTACTTTAGCAGCACTTTGGCCCTCTGGGGGCAGGACAGAGCGCTCCAGGACTGGAAGCCACTGGCGGAGGAACCCACAGCCTGGGAGACATCCTCCTCCGCAGCACACAGCACACTGCACACAGAGTCTCCTACACACACCAACAACACAGCATGCTTAGTACAATCTGTGCAAATAAAGGAAATATATAACAGAGTCCCCTACACACACACACACCAACAACACAGCATGCTTAGTACAATCTGTGCAAATAAAGGAAATATATAGAAATAACAGACATATCTTTAGATGACAAGTATACCATATAGACTTCTAAAAGATGTAAACTTTTAGATTGCAGCAACAATATGAGTTATGTTTGTTGTATTCAATGTTCTTGTTCCCTGCTTAGCAACTTCATACATGTAGCACTGTAGCTTGCAACAAGTCAGAAGTTTGCACAGTTAACAGCATGTACGCAGTGTTCTGCATTGTTGGCCTGCTGGCTGATACCACTAATGATCTGTTCTGCAATGCAGGGTTGTACCTCTCATTACTCAAGCTAACCAGAGGCTCCCTCCAAGCGCTACAAGGTTTTACACAATTGATCCCAGCTGATCCTCACCTCTGGCGTCCGTCAGGGTGCGTGTCTGTCTGCCAGCAGGGAGCAGGAACTGGCCGTTGATGAACAGTCCGAGGGCACGGGAGTGGCTCTCTAGCCAGGCCTGTGTTGGAGCAGGAGCAGGGAGGACACTGAACAACCAGGGTGGGACAAGTGTCGTCAGCTCAGAGGAGGAGCGCGAAGGAGGAGGAGGAGGAGGGAGCACGAAGCTGCATCCCTTTTCTCAGACAGTGTGTCAGACAGACTGCCCTGCAGTAGTGATCATGTTTTAAAAATAAATCATGGGAAGCATACAATCAGTCAAATATTAATAATAATCATAACACAATCCCTGATGAAATATTAAGTGATCAAATAATAATCATATTAAAGAGCCCCATGACTGAAAGATGCATCAGATCTAGATAAAGATACATCAATTGTACATAGATATATACACATATACACGTGGGCGATAATATATGATCATGTGATGCACTACAATACTATACACAATATTCATGGTGCCAGAGGAACACAGGCCATAGCCATAACTTCTGACTACGTCATCCATTTCTTGTTACATGTTTACAGCATTTAAAGTAGTTTGATGTCTCATGTCATTATTTTGACATCAGATACTTACACAGACTGCAGCGCTGCTGCTTCAGCTCACCACACCATAACTCTAGAGGTCCAGCGCTGATGGCTGAGTATTAGCTTCACTGTTTCACATGAACCTGACTTCTGTTGCGTTGCTCTCGGGATACTTTCCTAGCATCATCTAGTGGCTGCAGGAAGAGAGGAAGGGCCACCCCCCTCTCAGTGATCAACACGACGCGGTGTAACAATGTGCACACAGACTTCCATCACGTGACTTGGCAGACATACAACAACCAACCATTTTAAAACCATGCTATGGTTAACTGAAGATGATTAACTAGCAGCAATGACTCCCAGCCAAGGGCTCTGGCTGTACCACGTGGGCCCTCAGGGCCCCAGAGGGGCCGACACAAGGGTTTTCGTCCCAAACACAGGCCTTCCTTCCAGAGGCACTGCAAGCATTTCAGACAGAACTCCATCTGAAACGAGTCAGATCACGCTGCCACGGGTGCCTCGTGGCAGACCTGACCCATCACACTACAACCACCAGAAGAAGACAGGGTGTCTTTGTGCAGTAAACGTAAGTACCGTACGTACTGCTGGCTATTCAAGACAGGAATAGCCCATCAGGAAATTAATGTCCCAGGTGATACCCTGCTCAACTGCTCTCTCTCTAAACACATGGAGAAGCTGGATCCAGAGGTAGAGACAAACCAATGCAAGGCATTGTTGTATACATATGTTACATTTCAATTAAAGGTGTATGTTAACAAATCGACTCAAGTTAACACAAGAAAGTATTGAATATGAACAAGCCTATGATAGATAGGTAGATAGATACTTTATCAATTCCGGGGGAAATCTTGGACATCCAGTAGCTCATACACACAAACACACCACTGACAGAATTATAAAAGTAAAAAGAATGTGAAGTGATTGCAAGGCCTAATAGGGACTGACCCTGTGGAACATGATGTTATATGCCTAAATAGAATAATTACTTAATTACATTTATGTAGAGCTTTTTTGCCGGGCACTCAAAGTTCTTAACATCGTGAGTGTGAGTGTATATGTGGAAGGGGGGGATCACACATCATCCAGTATGTGTGCAGCATATGTATAAGGAGTGCAACAAATCAAATTAGAGACCAGCAGAAGATAAGGCAGCCATGTTGACAGAATGTTGACAGCATGTTGACAGAATTTGTCCACACTCCTACTCTTGTGATGAGTGCCACTGGATCTTTAGTGACTAAAGAGATTCAGGACCTCGGTTTAACATCACATACGAAAGATGGTGCTTTCTCTTCCACTGGACAGAGTCCCAGCCTCTGTCCTGGGGCAATGGGGATAATATATAGGTCAGAGGGATAAGTACCCCTGGCCTATATATTATATACTGGCCCTACAACACTTCTACCAGGACCATCCTAGCATGGACCAGAACAGCCATGCTTACTTCAGAATACTCCAGTAGTGCTGGACTGAATGTTTCAGTGCTGAATCATTGAACCTGTGGGGCTAGGGATTGGGACTATATCCCCTTTCTTTTTTTTAAATGATGAACCTTAGTTGTAACAAAATGGAGAAAAATAGTTAAACATTGTGATCATTTCATTATATCCTACAAAATGTTATTCATCTTACAAAGAACATTATGACTATTGTGCTTTGTAAGCTGACTGATTATGACTGATGAGGGTTGTGTTTGCACAGGGGCCAAGCAGTATGTAGAGTGGTCGAACTATTGACATACATGCAGAACATTTTTGTCGGTTGTTTTTCTTTTCTTTAAATATTCCTCTTCCAAATCGAGTGTATCGTTTTTTGTGGATCATTCATATACGTCAGCTCATGTCACACCTTTAACGTGTAAAATGACTAATTCATCAGGAAAATAATTTGAAAAACGATCGATCAGAAAACGTTTTTGGAAATATTTGGTTGGCATCCAAGTGAACTTTGCATGAGACTACAAGCCGCACTGGACTTCAACCGAAACATATAAGAATGGGCACCGACAGTCAGTCACGTGTTTACCTTGTGAGTTAAAGTGTACTAACTGACTTCACATGTCCACCACTTCCATGAATCTCAACGTGTATTCTGGATGACATAAAATGTGAGAATAACATTCCTTCAAACATAAATCGAATGAAAATACGTCCCATGAACATATGAACAACATTTAACCAAACTTCCATGTTATTGTCCAGTAAAACACATAGAGTACTACTCAACCTGTGCAGTGGCGGCGCTGGAACTAGTCGGCCCGTACTCCATGCTTTGAAAGATATCGTGAACTGTCTTGGAGGTGCTACCAGCCATAATAATGTTGCAAAGCAGATGTTCCACTGTCATGCAGTGACAACAAGACAGAGACACGTTGGGAAATGCCCGTGATCTGAAGTTCAAGTGCAATGTGCTGATAACTACAGGAAATTATTTTATCTTTGCTAGCTAAACTAGATGTTAAGTTGTCTCATGCAAGAAAATAGCGAACCGACGCCTAAGTATTCCTGACGAACTTGTTCTGGCCAGGTCTCACTGTAGTTCATATGCTACTCCCTAGTGCTGCTAGCTGTCAGTAGCTCCTGCGGTCGAGCCTGGTTTCCACACGGCTGCATTTTACCGCTGGACACACACAACTTGTGCGCATGCGCTCTGCACCGAAACCAAGTGCGGAGAATTTGTTGCTCTTTTTCCAACACGGGTTAGATCATGTTTTAAGTCCTAAGGTTAGCACAGTGATTAACCATTAGTCGGGGTAAAGTTGCATACATCGGATTTAAAGGATCTTCCAAACGCATTACACCACGTAACTAAAAATGCCCAGGAGAAAGGTAAGGCAAACGATTATTTGAGGCCACATGAAAATACGAACTGTGCAGACCCAAAAACATAACGTCAGAGGCGATCAATGTTCAGAGAGAAGGGCGCTCGCTGGAGGAAATGTGCAAATATTTAAGATACCAGTACACCATTATATCACGTTGTAATAAGAATACATTTAAATTGGTAGTGTATACCTAGACCTGACACAAGACTCTTAACGTTTGGTATTTGAGTGCTGTCCTAACCAGCAACAACTCCTACGGATCGTGAGACGTGTTGTCATGGCTGTATCGACCACCAGACAGAAGCCAGTGAGTTATTGTTAAACGAAGTGAGTCAGCAAACCTTAACCTTGCTTAATGTGTATGTAGCAACGCTGCACACGTTTGAAGCACTAACGTAAGTGGGACGCTGGCTAGCTGGTCTTTCTGTGGAGGAACTACGTAAAGACCACATATCTACCCAAAAAATGCCTGCGTGTAACACAAATAGGCCTATTACATGCATGCACGAAATAAACCGTTGTTGTTGTTTTGTCAAGAAGCACAAATACCAAAACACCTCTCTGATTGGATAGCGCGAAAATTAGCTGTGAGCCAATTGGCTTTCCTTGTTTAACCGCGCCTCTTCTTTGATTTGATTGGACGTATTTAAATTAAGAGCTTGTCTCTATGTTGTTTACGATTTATGTGAGACCAAAAATGCTTTTGTTAATGGGATTTACAATCGAAGTGGGGTTATTAATAGTTGTAGGCCTACTTTGTCCCGTAAAACGCATGCACCTGGTCCTGGTTTCTTGTTAAAGGCACCCCGGATATTGTAATTCCGTTGAGTGGTGGGTGGGAACCGAACGCTGTCGCTCCGATTCGCACAGCCCCCACGCAACCCCACTGCCCCTTCGTTTGGGAGTCATCCGTGGCCCTTCAGCATCGGTCGCAGCCTTCATGTCATCGAACCTCGTGTGTTTTTAAGAAAACATTGGCAGAATAATTCGCTTATTTAAATGTCCGATGCGTAGGATACATTGTTCCATGTGTACAATAGGCATGTACATGGAGGCAATACGCACGTATTGTGCTCCTCCCCCATGATGGGATCTTTACTGAATTATCCATCGGTAAATATTGATTAAAACTACCTTCATCACGTGTTTGCATTTTTTTTCCATTTGCAAAAGCTTCACCATATTTTGTAGCCTCGAGGCCTACTTGTTACTCCCTAATCCTGAACTGTTTGAACTGGTTTGATTACCAGCGGGTAGCTGGGAGCAGCTCCGACGGGACCGAGGACTCCGATGAGCCGCCAGAGAGTCCCGAGAAGGACCCGGCGTGCCGGCGGAGGAACACGCGACTCACCCGTTCGTCACTAAGACTCAGTCAAAGTTCGCAAGGTACCATCAACATTTATAATATGCTTACTGAGTAGAACGTCAGTTTTTCCGCATGTGTGTTGTAGCTCAACTTCCATGTGAATTTAGCCCATATCGTGTATTGTAGCAAAACGGCATTCTCGAATAAATACAAGTACAACACAACTAACAGTAACCTAGAATGAAATGATATGCTGGCAAGTTCAAGTGATGTGTGTGAATTGGATGTTTGGGCCTATGTGTTTGTAGTGTGTAATGCCCCAGGCAGAGGGGGTTGTGAACCCCTCCATTGTATACAAGCAGCCATAAAGCAGAATGGCCTCAGACAGCCGCCCCCACCCCCTCTATATGACCTCTTTAGGCTTGGCCTGCCACACGGGATTTACTGCAGTGAACTGAAACACTGACTATCTCTTCGCTTTGCTTACTTGTGGGCAGGCCATCGCAGCACTCACTATAGGTTATTTCCATTTTAGCGAGAAAACGGGCGTAGTCCCAAATGAATAACGATAGACACTAATGATTGTTGGCTGTCCTGCATGGGAATGTTCTCTCGCCTCTCCGAAAGTCTATCACAAGTATGTATGTGTCTGTGTACTAAGCTAGCTTGTGCCGCTGATTTCACTTGTAGGCCTAGTCATCGCAAAGGCAAGATGTGTTATTTCCTTTAGGTTCAGGTTAACTTGAAAGGTAAATCATTATGTATTTGTGCGTTTACATTGTTTTGATCTATGATCCGTTGCTCTTCCAAGACCTTCTTTTTCTGTCTTTAATGTCAGCGTCGCTGTGCGGTGCTTATGCTCTCACGATTCTATATAATCCATCGTGTGTTTACTCTATTTTGTATTTGTTTTATTTTATTTTATTTCATTTTGTTGTATTCTAGGAAACTCCAGCCCGGTACGGAGCAGCCCCTCTAAAACACTCGGATCAGAGGAGGCCGTTCATTTGGCAGCAGCAGCAGCGGCAGCAGCAGCAGCAGCAGCAGCAGAGTCGGTCTTCACTTCTGGACGCAGAGTCACACGCAGCCAGCAGGGGGCGACAAACGCCACGGCTAAAAAGTACCCGCTACGTCAAGGCAGGTCCTCCGGCTCCGACACCGAACTCACTGGTAGGAGCGATAAACAAAGCGGTTCTCTCTAATAAGCTTAGCTACTCCCTATAAACGTGATTGTTTTTCAGGACGTCTAGCATAGCATTCTAAGAGTTGTGTGTAATTGTCTATATCCCCATTGTCAGATCTGAGATGTTCACATTTAGTCAATGGTTGCATTATCCCTCCACCCCCCTTCTCTTTGAAAAACAAAAAAAGGTTACAGCTGGTTACAGGTTGTTGGCCTTGCCTTATGCTATTATATGTTGTTTACTTTGAGACTGCATCGAGTGGTGATGTTCAGAATAGGGTAAGCAGCAGGGTCTGCCCCATAATCTATGGGCTCTATACGTTACACATCCTGCCAGTTTTAAAATGATCACTCCAATTATATTGCATGTTTCAGAATGGGCGGTGTTATTGGCTTTTCTCAATTTAGTAACGTGTAATTAGCTATCAGTCAAGGGGGTGGTGGTCTAGGGGCATTAGTGGTGTTAGTCATTATTAAGGAAGAGATACATTGAAGGAACAGTTTTTTTATATACATGCTCTCTCTCTCTCTCTCTC
>JAOQGG010000082.1:10498834-10511006 GCA_027123015.1 Urophycis regia | reverse complement strand
ACTGCCAAACAGTTATGGCTTCGTCTCAAACATTCATAAAATATCCTCGACTTTAAACTTGACCGTGTCAACAGATCTCTGAGCATCGGGCACAGTTTGGTCTGTTTGCATTACCAGCAACACTGGAAGAACAGTGCAATAATAACGCAAAAGAAGTACATGGTGTTTCCTAGCAGGCCAACCAATGTAACTGGACACAAGAGCAACCCTATTTGTCAGCCTACGGAACGTGTTCCAAAGGCCACAGTAGGTTTTTGCTGACAAAAAGGCAAACTTTAGAAAATCAAAAGCAAGATATCCTTGTTGAATGACTATAATGGCTTCGGACTCCCTCGTCAAGGCAAAGTTTGTACTTTGAAAGTGTGTCACTTTCATAAGCCAGTAAACAAACGCAAATAAAAGTAAAGAGGTATGTAAACTGGTATACAGCATGACCGATGATCAACACAGCCCTTTGGATCTGCATACGTTTGTCAGTGTATGAGATTTAAGAGCCATTATTTGTGTGTATTTTGTTAGAAATGGCACGGCCATCTGTTAGCAATTAGTAAGTGAAATGTGCTCTGAGAATCTCTTTTAAGTTGACTGCACCTGTCTCTGTATGAGACAGGATTTCAGACCCCCTGCCTCACTCCTGACCCATCAGTCCATCTCTTCCCTGATTAGTTGTCAATCCTGCCGTCAATCACATGTGCGTGAATATAAACACTTTCCAATGGAGGCAAGAGTGGTTGTTTGGGGTTGTTTCGTATCAAAAGCTTAATCACACCTGCACATTTCTGCCCTCACTCTTTACAACTCCAGAACTAACTGACGTATGGATTATGGATTTTCCTGTTCTCATAACAACCTCTTTATTTGAAGACTTTTGTTTAATCATTTACATCTTCATAGCCCCAAGGTCACTGTGAAAGACGCTTTTGGCTTGCTGTTCTTTGGCAGGCAGCCATCGGTGGAGGATCAGCTTTTCCATGCCAACTGTACACACAGAAAACCGTCTCCTATATCCTCACAGCCTCGGAGCAGGGCCGCGTGTCACGTGGATGAAAGCAGGCCAACAAAGGACACGCAAAAGAGCCTCACCCACACCCACAGACTAAATGAGTACACACGACCGCAGTGTCAAAAGTACAGTGACAGTTGTCTCCAGCACTGCAGACGCACGCACAAGGAGCGCAGTGCTGGAGCGCAGTGGAGCGCAGTGCTGGAGCGAGAGTCTGGCTGTTCTTCTACAGTAAAAGACGAGTAAGTGAGTCCAAGGCTCCAGTTCACACTGCAAGCACGAAGCGCTCAATTTGTATTTATTGCTCAGATTCAATTTATTTGTTTGGCTGTTTGACATCTTTTTTTTTTTTTAATGTGGCCAAGATTACATTCCAGTGTGAACTGGTCGGAACCGACCGGCATGCACAAAAGAACAACAGCAAAGAAGTGAAACGTAGCATGGACAGACGGCAACACGTGCGGCAGTGTGGACATTCACACTGGTGGATGTCCGTCTGAAAACGACAGTTAGATAAAACGCACAAACACACACAAAAAAACGGAAATTCACAGTTTGGACCTTTCACTTCTGCAGAATCACATTTCTATCAACTTTTTTTCTTTAAACATCGAAAGTGGTTCACTTCATGAAAACAAATGTGTGGTTTTACTACGGCAAACAACTACTGCAGCACGTGGGATTGCTGCATGCACATCAGTGGCTTTCAGATCCACCCCGAGTCAGACTCTGTTACCGCAGAGCTCCACTGTAGCCTGAGAGTCTCAGAGGAAACAGCGTCTTCGTGGGAGAGTCGAGTACGAGAGTTGCCTTACAAATGAGGTAGTTTGAAAATTAGGCAAAGTTTGAATCAAGTTGCATGGCTGGACTACCGGGATTCCAGAGAAGACACACGACTCTATTGTGGGGTGAAAAAGGAAAATGGATCATAATTAATCCCCATCCAATATAGGGCTGCATGATATGAGGACACCATGGCCATTTAGGCAATTTCCCTCAGGGATCAATAAAGTATGTCTGTCTGTCTGTCTGTCTGTCTGTCATGCAATATGCAACAACATTGTCCAATATTGTGGCGACGATATGACTTGTGAACCAATTCTAGAAATAAACAAAGGAAAAAAAAACACATCAATTCTTAAATAAATAAATAAAAAACCCTTGTAAAAAGGGTTTAAAGTAAGCTTGTAGTTTCATGGAAAACAAAGAGTGGCCTCATTTAATGCACCGTTTAACATGCCGGCAACAAAATACTAATAACAAGAGTCATAACCAAATGAATGAGTGAATCTGGACCTTACAATGTGTTGTTACAGGTGACGGTTGACAATCCCATAATAACACAATCGGTACTCTGCGTGTTCATGGAAAAGTGAAACAGCCGCAGGACAGCCTTGCCATGTGTCATGGCATTACTTTAACAATAAGAACAGCGTATTGAGAGTCAACTTCACAGCGTCATCAGAACCACCATGGGCTGTGTTCATAAGAAACGTGTCACAGTTCAGGTGGTCGTTTGCATTGTGCTTCCTGTGCATGTTCACGTCGCCATGGTACAACACAATTCATCGGTCAGCACTAATCCAACTGTACTGCCATCAACCACCATGTTCCTTGTCCCTCCCCGGGACTCCATCACAGCTGTCCTCCATGTTTGTGGTCACAGAGTGACTCTTACCAGAATTGTGGTGTTGATCTAGAGCGACACCAAAACAAATCTGACCTGTATTTGATTAATGACCACATCGACTGCTTTGTTTTGTTTTTCAGGAGAAGTATTTAAGCCTTTGCATATTTGCAGTCGCTGATGGGAGGGTAGGTTACAGTTCAGTTCTAATATACCAGTGATAACAAAAATATGCACGTCAGAGACATCCATCAGTCTGAAAACAATTCACGTCAACATTTCAGCTGAGGTGTCGGCAGATACAAGCATTCATCAGCTTTGTGTTTGGGTATTACATTATTCACTCTTATTTACATTCAACACTTCGGAAGCAGTTTGACACTACTGCCGTCCCGTGTTGGAATCAACCAATAAACCAACAGACAAACGTTAAAAGTAACTGATTGTAGTATTTATGTCATCTATTAAATGTTTATTAAAAGTTTTCCATGATGGAGCTCCCACTTGGCTGCCACACAAATAAGAGGCTGCAGGAATAAGGTTTTGGGAGGGTTTTAATAACAAACGCACTCTGCAGCTATTTCAATGTTTGAACGAGGCCACGAGGTGCCCAAAAGCCTCACCAACACCACATTTCAAAGATCATGGTGGATTTATATGTCGACGTTGGCTAAGTCAACAATTAAATTGGGGTCTTCGCAAACAACCCAAAGCCTTTAACAGTCATAACCGTCATTTAACTTCCATTCCATTCCATGTTTTTTATAGTCGGGTTCTACTGATACCATTTTCATCAAGAAATAATTATATTTGGGACAAATCTCTTTGTTGCAAAAGGGGTTTGCACTAGCTTGGAATGTGGTCGGGGGAATGCTAAATATAAGATATACGAACATATGACTGAAAGAATAGCAGTTTTAAATAATAACATGCATAGACCCATCTCCCTCTCATGTATCACGTATCCTCCCATCTCTCCTGTACACACACACACACACACACACACACACACACACACACACACACACACACACACACACACACCTATGCATCAATCTAAAAACAGTATAAGGAGGAATCCAGGGGCAGCATGAATTCAATGAATGATGCCGTTGTTCTGGTGGGATAAGAGGAGAGCAGAAAGGGGTTTGATGGAGAAGCAGCAGAGAGAATAGCAGTATAACAAAAGAGACACCATTAAAAAGACCCAGACTGTGGGGCAGATGAACAGAGGTAGGAGAGGAGAGAAGATGAACAGAGGTATAGGATAAAGTGGCTGAGATAAAACTCTCCACAGTGTGAGACTCTTGGCCGCGACGTCTGAATTAGTCAAATAAATCAGTAGAACTGTTGTTCATCATTGGAGGGGTGTTCATTGCAAATGATATTGCATAACACATTTGCTTTGTATATGTGCGTGTTTGCATAGGTGTTGGGTTCGGTTAAATCATGTCCAACTCTTCTATAGGGACGTTCAGGATTAATGGACAAGTCCTGTGTTGCACTTGCGAGCCGGCACTAGAAATACTAGTGAAGCACTTTTTTCCCCCAGGGAAAGCATTTCTGTCAAGATTGCAGAAGCCCGCCATACACTGATTTAGACCATGCTTTTAGTAATATAATGAACTCACGTTAAACAATGTGTAGTTTTCCCAAAACATGTGATAATTTATCTAATTAGGCTACTTAATTGAATTTGGTTCATTATATATTCTGCAAGCCTCTCTGCCCGTTAGTAACTGTGGTCAGGCCTGTGCTCATGTCTTGACAGACAATGAGTTATCTTGGATGATTATTTCAATGTATTTAAATTCCACATGGCAAGGCAGCCCTACTGCTGAAGCTAGCGAGCTAATCAGGTGTTTTTGGGGGACTGCCTTTGGAGGGAGGCCTACAGCGAGGGCTGGGATGTTCTTTGAAGATCACACTGGCTGGTTTCTCCACATTCCCTGCCTTAGCTTAAAGCATTTCAAAATGGCTCTCATAACGATAGGCCAATATTGTTCCTCATATAAGGAACATTCCTATTAGCATATTGAGGCATTTTGAACAGAGGGCAAACATAATGTAAAAATGTGTTACCCAGGCTGTGGTCAGAGCTTGAGATACATAGAGGTTAATAGAACTTGGATGGAAAAGGTTTTTTTTTCTTATTATTTTTGTCTTATTTGCCAATAATATCAGTTACAACCTCCCAAATTATGAACATTTGATTATTGGGGCATGGATAAAAAAAAGAAGTTATTGGCAATGATTTTCAACACTAGTGGACTCATCCAATCAGATGTAAGAACACTGACATTCTACTCATGACATCCACAACAGATAAATGGAAGTTTACAACTCAAATAGTTTTTGTTCAGTCATGGATAAAATCATTGAGTTCTTCAACTTGATATTTGTTTCCTTAAACAAAGCATTTCAATTGTAGTCCCTTCCAGGAATCAGCAAGCAATTCAGCAAGATGACATCAATTAGCTTATCATCAGTTATTGCTCACCAGCTGTGCAGATTTAGCCAGTCAAAACCCCTTTCATTTTTTAGTTGAACTTTAACAGTGACTGTCCCCATCAGGCAAAGGAGAAATGGCACAAATTTACATTAAAGCGACCACAACAGAGAGACAGGGATTTTGTAATGCCAGAGTCAACCCAGAGAAAAATATTAGCCACAAACCAGGACAAACCACATCAAACTGAGTCAACGTCTTCATTTCTGTGTTCAATAGCAAAAGCACATGTTTGTGCACACAAACACACTTCTGTTATGGTGTGTGCACATGCACATTGTTGGTTCTGAGTGTGTGTTGCATATTAAGGGTTTCGGAGTCAGCAGTTCAATGAAGTGGGTTCTCGTTCTAAAAACAGGGACCTGGGTTCAATTTGAGCTGCCAATGGCAAACAAAGGAAGCATATTATACATTCATAGTTTTTTCCCAATGTGCTTTTCATTTAGCTGGCAAGTTATAGAAAACCCCCAGCAAAAACAATACATAAGGAGCCCAACATATATTCTAAAGGATTATCTCCTGAAAATAGTCAAGCATGTATGCTCTCCTACATTCATGCAAGAATAGTTCATGTATCTATCACCCAACATACACTGAGCTACAGTGTATGTTGTTTTCGTGGGTCCTTCACACAAAAACAGAAAGTTCAGTGTTTCACATCAAATGAAAAGATATCACTTTTTCACGATGTAAAAGCCCCTAATGGTTGCTTAACACTCCCTCTCATTAACATTCACTTTCGACGAATCATTATTGTGGACATCTGGGACCTTCCACAGTCACAGCAACAGCAAATACGCACATGGCTATCTGATCGTGTCCATGTGCAGGAATAGACACTCTTCAAAAGGCTGCAGCTGGAGACACAGTGGATTTGGGCTTGAGACGCGAGAAAAAGCAATGGCGTTAAAAAAAAAAAAAAGAAAAGAAAAAAAGCGATTTCAGATGATGTCACCGCCATGTTGGTCCATCCCCTCAGACACGCGGTTGATAAGCAGAACCACCGGGGGGACGCGACCCAACACTCCTACCCCGGGCCCGCGTAAATACTGCAGTGGTTCTGAGCACACAGCTTTTGCACGAGTCAGAAGCGGTGCATTGTTATGTCTTGGCTCCTGTTGGTTGACCAACTCCTCCAGTCTCCTGGATGCTTCCTGCAGACCTATTGATTTCCAGACCGGCTTGGTACAACAGTCAGACTGCTTCTCTCGCTCCCTCGTTGCTTTGGGGGTTTTTTTCCCAACATGTCAGGTATAATCAATAGTGATGCCCTTCTGTTGGTTCCGTTTGTCATCATTTATGTATTTGGCACCACAGCTTGCCCGTCAATCATGGACGCAGGGTCTTTTATTCTCAGATCACCGTTCTTTCTCCAGCATGTTTCTCTTTTATTACAAGCTCTTCTAAAAAATTATGCCCTTTGATGCCAAACACGCATTCTTGAGCTCTTTCTTGCCCAGACTATCCTGATAAAAAAAGGATTTGGTTTACCTCCTGATGGCACAGGCTTTGAATGGCCATTAGCATGAAAGCACAAACATTCGCCATACAAAACATAAACACATGAGCTACCTGGTGGCACCATTCAGACACATGCTGAATCAGGTCAAGTACAGCGCCATGCTGCGTGAACATACAGGTTACCAGGTATGAACAGATCCCCACATTAATGTATCTACCCCTCTGAACTCCGAATGCCAGAGTAGAGAAAAGGTGTTTAAGGTCAGCTTGTATTCAGAAAGCTCCTTAGGCAGGTTATTCCCAGTCTGTGGAATAATAAAAAAATAAATAAACAAGAGCTTATGACCTCTTGGAGAACAACGAACATTGGACCCATAGGATGACGACACATAGGCCATGCATTGACTGCTGCTGTGTCTATGTCTTCCGGTGTGAAAGAGCCATTCTCTGTAAATGATTAGCAAATTCAACAAATGTGTTAATCTCCCTATGCTTGCTTACTAGCCTCTAGCTTGTTACTGAGAAAACAAGATTATCCGATGAAGATAGTCTTGAAAGACATCACATCAATAATGAAAGAAGAAAGAAAGAAATGGTCTTGTATGTATTTTGCTACAGTGATATTTTGGTAACACTTTACAATAAGGGTACATTAATAAGCATTATTACATAGCATTAGCATTAGCATAGGCGTTAGGATTGAGGTTGGTGTTAGTGGGTAAGGGCTAGGATTAGGGTCACGATTAACCCTCTTAAATAAATAATACAAATGCCATAGTTAACGTGAACACCTTACCTGTTATCAGTATGTTACCTAATCTAGGTGTTTAAACACGACTGTCAGGTGTCCCGTTCCTTAGAATGGCCTCTCCTCTCTGTGCCAATAAACAATATCTCTACACTTAGTGTTTGCGTTTTCCCCTCAGAGAACAAAGAAGTAATTGCTTGTATTCAAAGCTCAATTCATTTCCTGACACGTTATCGCTCTTCTACCTGCCGCGATGTGCTGATTTACCTGAAGTCAGCAGGTAGGCCTATTAGGTCTGCTGCGCCACCCAGGCGAAGGACTCCCAACCCCCCCCTCCCCCCTCGCACCTCACTCACAGCTAATGGGATGCAGCGTTGGCTCCCCAGACGACAGGCCCATTTAATTAGATGTGGCACTCAAAAACACATTTAGGATCCGATCCCGAAGCAGTGAAATGCACACCGAGTGAGCAATCATCACATAACTAAAGTTACGCCAGTGCTCCCTGGAAAGCTGGCAGCTGGAAGTTTGGGACGCTCTTTACAAATGACATTAAGGGGCGTTTTAGACAATCGGATATCGCTATAATGCATTCAACGTTTTTCATTTACACTAGGCATTACATTGCGTCTCTAGCGTGCAGATTGATTCTGGGTAATGCTCTCACAGAATCATGGAGATGGAATGGATTTTTACTCTAGCATGTCTCCATGATTGAAAAAAAAACATTAAAAAGGTTTAAAAGATGGTAGATGGTAGGCCCTTTCTAAAGCACTTTCATTTCAATGTTCCTCAAGATGTAGCAAGGGAGCCAAGCAAATCATAATGACAATAACTCTCTCAACCCATCACGAGAGCATACTAGCGTCAAGATGCAGCTCAACCCTCAAATCACAGAGGACTTGCTTTGAAGACAGGATGAAGATAAGAAGAAGGGCAAAGGCATCAGGGATGGCTTAGGCTTTTAAGAAAAGCAAAGGCTTGCTACTGCAGAGGTTAACATCATGTGTGCATTACTGACTTGGTCTGGTATTTTCGAGCCAGTGTTAGGGTCCATTCATTCAGTTTCCAAAGAGAATGGGACTAATAGGAGGGAGTGGGTTATTGTGGATCAATAGAGTCATATTGAAGGAGACTATGAAGGACTTGTTTACAGGCCAAATTTTAGTGCATTGCAGCAAACCCCCACTTTTCAGAGACATGATGAAACAGCACATCAGTGAGAGCTGGGCACAATGTACTTAATTCACATGAACCACACTGGGATCTGAATTACATTAAATTATATTATATGTTATATGCCAATTATATGTGCATTTATATTCCATCAAAAAGTTTTCCAAAGACTCACTGAAACACACAAGAGGAACGCAAAAAGTACACGCACCACATGAAAACATAGAATGTCTATATGCAATCTCTAATCTAAGTGGCAGGGGACTTCTGAAATTAAGGACGGCTCAGCCTACCGCTCACCGACTTCAAATACACACCACACGCTACTAGCCAGACAGCCATATTAATACTCAAGATCATTAATATCTTGAGACCGGACGTGTAATGGACGAAAAAACACGAAACTAAATAGTCATTTATTCCAACAACAGTAAGAATCATCAGAGTTGATACTCACAGGGCTCATTCTGGTCAGTTAGTCACCTAATGAAGGTCAACTTAAGTTCACAGAACAAGAGATCAAGATGTTTACTCATATGCCTTAAAAAGGGCCTGTTGATGCTTTGGTCCCTGGACTCCCAACTGCATGATCCACCATCATGCTTTAAGTAATGCCAGGCTGATACCAGCAGACCAAAGTCACAGTGCATATTCAGGGTTTTGCTTCCTTTAGACTGCCTGCTGAACAACAGCAACAGATGACAGGGACTTCTTATGAATTGCCCCTGATGGCGATTCCAGTCTGTGTTATGTGTCAGCAGTATAGGTAATGTAGGTAAAAGCATACTCTATATAGATGTCTTATTTCAGCACGTAGTCACATTTTCCTTTGCTTTCTAGTGTTTTAGTCTGCCTTAAATTCACATTATTTTAATCATACACCTCAAAACAAGGCTTCCCCCTGGGCACTTACTCCAATGCACAACAGAAACACCTGCTTATTAGAAATTTTTCAGGCTTCTGTGGGCTCCCAAGATAAAATGTAATGTTATATTACACAGTGATGGGCAGCAGAAAAAGTGGAGAAAGGGAATATTGATACGCCTGTAGAAAAAAAAAAAAACGTAAGACCATAGTCAGTCACAAAATATACATTAAAAACGTATACATATATACACAACATATATACGGGATCAAAAGAAAATCGACGCGCTCTCGTTGATAATGACAAAGGAAAACGGAGCTCTGTTTCAACGACATTTTAAAGCATTATCCCTCTGTTCCCACAGTCTCTGGTAACTGTAAATAACTCCTATCAATTCCAGATGTACAACACTGTCATGGGGGTTCTGCAGCTGTTGCCCGTTGGAAAAAGTATAAAAAAGGGGGCTGGACCCCGCTCTTATGAGACCCCCAAGAAACGTCCACACCGGGATGCTGTTTATCCACAGCTGCGGGACCCGCCGAGGTATGAAGTCTGAGCGGGAAGCGCAGCGTTCGCTTGGCGGCTGGCGGGAGCCACGTGTCACAGAGGATCATCCCGGCGGGCCCGGGCAACACTGAGACATGATGTCAAAGGGCTGGCTCTCTGCTGGATCAACCTCTCCACGCGTTTCCCCCCAAGGTATGGGGGTAAAGGGCATTTGACGCCATTGACATGTGACCACATGTATGTGAATACAACGTATTTCTCTGCTCTCTGGGGTTGGACACGGTTGGAAACAATATGGATGACTCAAGTAGCCTACACAACTTTAAAAAAAAAAACCCACAACAGAGGTCTAGTTGATTTTAGAGATTTGAATGTTGACATTTTCCATGGCATACCTTAAATGTGAATAATACGCATTCATACAAGTTTGAGGTGTGTGTAAGACGGCTCGAACAGAGAACACAAGAGCTTTCAACTGACAAATTATTCCTCTGGACAGGGACTGGACATCAGGATGCAGAGCGTCCTTAATGCCCAATAGTCATAGTTGACTGACTATCGCCCAGCTCCTCTGGGGCCAGGCTTCAAAAAGGTGTCGCCAGTGTTACTAAAAAACCACAAAACTAGATCAACATCAAGCACAGGGATATTGGAAATCCCAATGAGCATTTTTGGAAGACCATTTGTAATCTTCCCTTGTTTTAGTGCCAGGCTGAAAAGACGTTTTCAGCGAGGACACAATGCGATGCCCTGCAGAGAGTCCAGCATGTCATACGTCTCCCAGCTTGTCGTGACACTAGCTAAACACTTTCTTCTCGTGCCACCGGTGCCACTAACGTTTTCCTTTGGTGGAACCCCAACAAATGTACTCGCCCTGTTGCTCTCCGCTTCGGCGCAGATTTAGGATATTCTTTGTCATGTACAATCCATCTGTGTTGATTAAAACATTTACATATCTATAGAGATACATCCAAAATCTCTACCTACTATTAATGAAACGCTGGTAACCAAGCAAATGTACTGCACCTAATCGAGGTATTGTTGTTTCGCTTTTTGAAACATCAGTCCAATGAAACATGCATTCTAATCAATGGAACCATTTCGGAATATAAATTAACATTTTAAATAAATAAAAAGCTGATGATAACAAAATGAACCCTGATAAAAGTATAGAAAGTATTTATATTGTTAATCTTTTTTTACTGGCACCAATGCAAGAAGAAGAAATGACCTCGCACCCTCATAGCAAATGGTGGTAAATGCAACTATTTTGGTGGCAGTCTGGAACCCTGCATGATTTTTTTTTTCCGCCTGACTGGCGAAAAAGGGCCTACAAAAGAGCACAATGGTCTTTGAAGATCTTCTGTGAAAAGTTCAACAAGGGTCATTGTTCTCCATTCTCATTCATTGTGTTTTTAATTTCAAAACCACGTCCAAACTAATTTAACCGTGAGTGTAATTCTGCGGTACGGAGGAAATGACCTCCAGAGCTGGTTCAGATCGCCGTGCTCCTCAGCAACCCTCATCCAGTGAGAAGTGAACAAACCTGAACCGCTGGTGGTCGCTAGGACACCGAGTCAACGAGATGCAAGTCTACAATTAAAGACAAATCAAGGGAAATGTATCACAACATGGGGGAATTCAAAATACAATCAGGATTCATTTACATTAGGAGCTGGGAGACGTAAGTCAATACTCAGCTCAGCCCTACTTGTAAGTGATATAACAGTGATGATGTTGAAATACATTTAAATCAATGGACATTATATAGCGTATGACTAGACCACCTTTTGGCGATCAATGCATAAAGAATCAGGAGAAAAAAACATAACCTAATGTAAGCATAAACCCCTTCCTCTCTGCTCTACCAGTAAACTTGGCTAACATCCTGTGTCAGGACACGCTAACAGATTGTGCAGAATACTGTGGTACTGATTATTAATTTGATGTCTGAAAAGGACTCACTATGTATGATTTTGTATCCCTGAGGGCCCGGAAGCTCTCCTCTCTGGCATTAATCAGAACAATTTCCACTGGGGGTGGAACACAGACCACCATGGCAAATGTAATCAATGCAGAGAGTTTTGCTGGGTGAAATGTGCGAAATAATAATTTGTTGTTAAACTAATGATATCCAAGCCAATAGGCAATTGGGAATGAGTGTGCGTGTTTGTGTGTGTGTGTGTGTGTGTGTGGGGGGGGGGGGGGGACACGGGGACCCACCCACCCCCCCACACACACCCACACCCCCACACACCCACACCCCCACACCCCCC
>JAOQGG010000082.1:10374562-10385437 GCA_027123015.1 Urophycis regia | reverse complement strand
AAATGAGCACTTGGCAATGGCCACAGCTTGGTATCAATTCATAAGTGGATAGACCAAATTAGGGCGGTTTTCTAAAGGGGGGACACGTGGGGAGGAGCAGGCAGGCGCAGAGAGCCCAGTCTGATCAGCTGGGAGGAGGGCTCCTCAGTAGGGCCGGTCCCGTCGCTCCTGTCTGTGATCCCCCCTGCGGCGGAAAGAATCACACTCACAATCACACTCCCTGGTGGACAGCACACCCTCCACGCGGAAGAAGACTGCCGCGTCATGCAACGCCGACGAAGCAGGCGAGGCCGAGAACAACCGGAGCATGCGATCAACAGAGAACAGAGGAAGGTGGTGGTGGCCGGGACCGTGAGCCATTTTGTATTTGAATACATGCAAACAATCAAAACCGCAATCAGTGTCACCTGCTGTCCATCTTCCCAGGCCCGAAGCCGCCCCGGTCGCCGCCGCGCCCGCCCCTGAAGCCGCCGCGGTCGCCTCCTCGTCCTCTGAACCCGCCCCGCTCAAACCCCCCCCGGCTGCCACCGCCGTACCCCCCTGGGGAGAGGGACAGAAGGGGTTGCACCGTGAGCAGGGGGCAGGCTGTCCACACAATGCAGCCCGGAGGCTGTCGAACGCTAGGCGCAAGCTCGGCCTGAGGCAAAAGCCAATAGGGGTCGACATAGCTCAGGTGGGCGGCTCGATGCCCGCGTCCAACTTGTTCCCATGTCGTGGTCCCCAAGTGTTCCTTGAGGAAGACACTGAACCCCAAGTTGCTCCCCGGGGTGCTGCAGATAGCTGCCCCCCGGCAAAATTGTAAGTCGCTTTGGACAAAAGCGTCTGCTCAATGCCCTGAATGTAAAATGTAAATGTAAAGCAAAGACGACCCGGTTTCTACTCAAATACTGCTACTGCTAGGCGGGCATCTCATACACATGGGCTGCAAGCACAGAAGCAGCCAAAAGGGCAGGAATTGACTGGACTGCACATCAATGGGAATGATGAGCAGGGTGGTTCCAGGCCCCGGCAGTTCATCAAACCTCTCATTCATCTTTTCCACAAATGCTAACCTAGCTCTCGTACTGGGCTGGCACTGGTACTGATTCTGACGTGGCCAGAGAGCCCTGTTGTTATGCTGCACGTCTGTTCACGTCTCCGCTTTCCCAGAAACACTAGCGTCAACTTCTGGCACGTGTGTGTGCGTGTGCGTGTGCATGCGTGCGTGTGTGCGTGTGCGTGTGTGTGTGTGTGTGTGTGTGTGTGATTGTTGGTGCGGGCAATCTGGCCTGACCAGGAGTCTGAGTCAGACTGGTTAGGCTGGGTGAGGCTGCACACCTATGAGCGATCAACTTACACAAAAACCAGCCATCACCGGACAAACGGTAAGTGACAAACAGTCACGACACAACTGGTATTGTTCAACTTCACACTTGTGTAAACCGGTTTAAACATCATTTCCTTGTATTCCGGGAGGCCGGTGAACACAGCTGGTGCCCTTTGTTCAGGGACTGCGTTTTGCATTTCACAGACATTTGAAGAGAAGCTTCATCACACAAGGTAAAGTTCCGCTTGACGGCAGTGAGTGGGGGAACTTCGGACAGTTATTTCGTCGGCGCCACCTCTCCACCAGAGTTCTGGCCCGCTGTCACTCTCTGCTGATGAGATCACACTCTATTTACTTTGTCCACTATTTGCTTTGCTCGACGCGACTCCTGGGAGGAGCTCCGAGAGGCTCGGCGGCCGCAGGCCCCGGTCTTGTTTGCACGTCAATAATTAGCGACGGATCACTGTCGCTTTGGGGTGTTGTCGGGGGGGGGGGGGGGGACACGTATAACAGGTCCAGAGGGCCACTCAAACAATGCATGGCGGCTTGCATGCGGATCCACGCCTACTTGTTGTTCTGCAACGCGCGGGACAAACGTTCCGCGAGATGGGCGGCCATGAGAGGGAGGGCCGCGGCGCGCTCGCTCTGGTGTGACCCCCCCACCCAAGATGGCCGCTGGGACCAGCCACCACGGGTCAGCCACCACGGCGCCACTGTGAACTCTAACTGTGTGAGCTGTCTTGTATGTGTTACATACAATGCAATTAGAATACCACGTATAGGAAATGTCTACTCAACCTAATGTTTCCCTCTTTCTTTTGACTGCCCAAGCCCATGAGCCCGAAGCATGTGGCGTCACACTCTCGCCATGTGTTTGTCTCCGCGGGGGGCGGTTGCACATTGTGAGGAATCCATTTGTTCACACGTCCACAACTTAATTGTCGCGGAAGATTTGAGGAAACAAACGACATATTTCTGTGATGACAGACAACAGCGACTATAATCTGTCTTGAACGTCACCTCTGTCCATCTGGGGCATTCCCCCCGCACCCTCCGGCTTAGGAGCCTTGCACTGGTTACACTCGTTGCGCCAGGAGAAGTTCAAGTTGCTGCAATCACTAAACGTGAAGACAAAAGGGCGACAGGAAGGAAGTGTGTTTAGGACCGTTCAGGGGTATCACATCTGTTGAGACTCTGAGACTGAAAAGAGTTGAAAACTCACGGGTTGCAACACTTCCAGTCTCCAGCACGCTGCTGTCCACTTCCATTTCCACCGCTGCCCACTCCTCCCACGTTGCCCCCTGGGAACCCACCCGCCCCTCCTCCCCCTCCTCCTCCTCCTCCACCTCCTCCTCCTCCTCCAACACCTCCACCACCTCCTCCTCCTCCTCCTCCTCGGCCCCCTCCAAACCCTCCACGTCCCATTGGACCTGAGTGGACGGTAGCAACAGTTAAAGCTGCGTCACCCCCGTCGTCCCCGTCATCCCCCTCCCGCGCGCGGACATGACCCCCCAGGGGGCAGGACTTACCTCCGCGGCCGCGGCTGCCCCTCATGCCCCCCCGGCTTCCAAAGTCCGCTCTGCGGGTGGCGAAGGACACCTTGATGGGGTTCCCGCTGAACTCCTTCCCTGGTGAAGAAAGGGCGGTGGACGGTGGTGGTCTTAATCCACAGGTCAAGTCGACTGACTCGAGACGCCACATGTTGAGTCAAAATTGGCAGTGGAGGTCGGCCGGCCCAAAAAAGCACCCACAAGACCTTACCGTCAAACCAGTCGATGGCAGCCTTGGCTGAGGGGGGGTCGTCGAAGGACACGGTGGCCTCCCCCTTCAGCTTCCCCGTCTCCCTGTCTGTGTACAGGTTTATCATGGGCAGGCCGGTCTTCTTGTTGATCTGAAACGGACGAGACGCAAGCAGCAGGCGAGTGAGGACCCGAGCCAATGCTGAGCCATGGAAAACAGACGTGAACCAAAGCAGAAAGTCTGAATGGAGGACCAGTGTCAATGTACATCCTGGCTATCGAAAGCCATTTCAACAGAGGTGCTGTTGTTGGACAAACACCGGTGCTGCTTATAACACTAATCATGGGTCTACTATGGCTACGTACCAGGCATGGGTAGCGGGCTGAACTAGTGAAGAGGACACACACTGACCATGGACCCTTTCCTCAACATTAACACAATTATGTATGTCAAAGTGCCAGCGATGGTCAATGTGTGTTGTCTTCATTAGCTTCGTCTACAACCCTGGCTCCATCTGGTACCCTAGCCTAGCCTTATCTCAGGGTAGATTCCCATCTAACTTCAATGCTATCTTCTGACAAATGTACTTATTGTAAGTCGCTTTGGACAAAAGCGTCTGCTAAATAACCTACATGTATATGTAAAGAAAAATATCAACTGTAATCAAACAGATCCTCTCCTATTCTGAAGAGGTGTGCGTTGAAGTACCCGAGTACGGACAGATTCACGTACTTTGCAACTTTCCCCTCCAAAATGGGTCCTTATAGGTTAGACCTTTGAATCTAGAGGGAGTCTCTCCTGAGATAATCCTCTAAATGGTTGTGAGCACCAAGTGGGCCTATCTGCTACCCTTGCCCTGGAACATTAACGCAACACACCTAAAATCATCAGTGTCACGACCGACACCTGTTTGTCGTGACGGCGACGCCTTGGATAAACAGCCGATACGTAACCTGCACCTACCTTGATGATGCCGATCTGCTTGAAAAAGTCAGCGACTGACTCAACAGTGTAATCATCTCCCAGGCCTTGCACGAAGATGGTGTTGTTGTCAGAGTTATCCTGATCTGGTACTGCAGAGAGGAAGAACAAAGCGTTGGCCCAATGTCCCAAATGTCTATTTCAAACAGGGATTTCAGTACAATAACCTGGAGGTAACATTATCAGCATGAGAACTCAAACTTAAGAGTAATGAGCCATTGAATGGCCACTGTGTGTTTTGTGACTGTGTGACCACAGGTGGCCCCACGGTGTTGCATATTTCAAGAGAAACCCCAGAGAGGTGGACAGATGCTTACAGGAGCCGGGGCCTCCGTGACCATGTCCTTGCTCTCTCGGTCCTTCAAGGGGACAGAAGCACATATTTGACAGTTATTAGTGTGCGGGAAATGTGGTGCGCGCCAACATTAACAAACTGCCCACTGGCATTTCACACAGTACCACCCTCCCTACACCACGTCTGTCATGTTCAATCTCTTCATGCATGTGATGCAGTCTTCGGTGGACAATCATACCTCAACCAGCAACCACTGTCACACAGGACGCAGCCGTCTAATGCACACAGGGTGAACTCAACAACGCAAGACTACCGTTGGTACTATTCCACGAAGCAGTTTGACACCGCTGGGCCCACTAACATGAAGTGTGCCCTAACCGGCCGACTGAGGAGCCTTCCCAGACCTATCGTTCACAAATCCATCTCAGCAGCCTTGGCATTGTTGGGTAAACAAACACCCACTTGTGTTCAACCATAACACCACCACCTGACCACCACCTCACTGCGTGAGACTTGTGGAGTCCACTGAATTCCTTCTCGGCCCTGTGCATTTTGCTTTTCCACTCGACTTGGCTTGCGGCTTTGTTGCGGAGGCCACGTTGCTTTCAGAACATCATTCAACGCGTGTGGAGATACCGTTGGAATGTGACATATTTCACCATCAACAAAGACAAGCGGTCCCACCTTCAGCCATATTTCCTTGTTCTGCATCTGAGAAGTCCACTTCAATCGTTGGGCCACATGGGCGAGTCAACGCAAACATGTGTTTCTGTTAAAAGAGTGCTTTGAAGCGGTTGACATTGTCAAGCAGCAACCTGTGTCAACACGGTGTCGACACCACGTTGGATGTGCCTACGGTGGGATTTTACCCACCGATTTTGTCATTTTGCTATTATTATTATTATTATTAGGGACCGAGCCTGTGAAACAGGACGAAGGTCCGTTTTGTTTTTGATTCGTTTATTATTATTATTATTATTATTTTGGGGATCTTTGAAGTTGATTTTCACTGTCTGAACACACACAGTGTGAAAACTAAATTTTTTCAGACCTGGTAAAATTTTTTATATTTTAGGCGTCACGTTCATGTTGTATACTAGGAAGACCTCTAGGTGGCACTGTTTATGAGCAAAACCCGTAATGCTAATAACTCCCGCATAGATTGTCGCACATTCAAAAACTATACTAAACTTATATCTACGCATGCAGGCATTCATGCTGCACCTCCTGATGTAGGCCACGCCCACTTCCGCCTGATTTATTTTTTTGCAACAACAGAAAAATGCAAAAAAAAGTGCTGCAACGGGCTCAAAACATAGGGCTCCGATTCGCACGAAACTCGACATGTACCATACCCAGACTGATGGATGAAAAAATGTCATGTGTAGTATGTTGAAATTCTCTATAGTAAGCGTGTTATAAAATTTTTCAGATGTGTCAATTTTATGTAAAAAATGGAAGTGGACCATATCTCCACAATGCTATGTCCGTTCGACACCAAACTTTAGTCCCTACTTCGGTATATGTCCCTCATGCATCCTTCTAAATTTCTGCTCATTGCCACTAGGTGGCGCTCTTTAAAATCAACAAGTTTATAACTCCATATTGGCAAGTGAGATTAACACAAAACTTGTTATTATTATTATTATATTTGTCTAATCAAAAAGTGTAGCAAGCTCAAGCAAGGGACATCTATCCAGGTCCCCCGCTTGAAAGTTACTGGGGTTAGATGTGTTCTATGGGTTAGTCGATAGCTAGTGTTGAGTGTTTAGGTTGTCTGTTGATTGTTATTTTGTTGCATTGGAAGGCAATTAATAATGATCTTTTTTTTCCATTTCTGGTGAGCCATCAACCCCAATAGGACCTGTGAGTCTTGTCTTCGGGTGAACCGTGCTATTTCATCAAAGCTTTGCACAATGTTATAAACACCTCACTTATTCCCCTCCATGCTATGAAAGCCGTTTTTATCTCCAGAAACATTTGGTTTCTGTAGAGTATTTTCTGGAGCTACGTTGAAGCTCTGCCGTAACCAAGCTGGACTCGGACCAACCGGTGGATCGGAAGGCTGCTCAAGCTGCCCTGCTGGTGAACGTACGCAGAACATACGCACTGGGAATTTCCTTCTTGGAGTGTCCAACTCTGGCGTTACCAGTGACCGCAGTGTTCTCAGCAGGACAGCCACCAGGGTGGAGATGTCCACACCCGTCGCAGTGCCAGCAGCAGCCATGGCGATACAGGTTTCAATGAAGGCGCGGGGCACAGAAGTTGCACAGAAGCTAGAAGAACGAATACTCCGACATGAAACATGCCGATCAACGTGGAAGACGCACAACATCGAAGGTCATCATATCCATTTCAGCAAACGTCATAGTTTGTTATCAAACATTAATTTGCCATTTACTCATTTACTCACAAGAGCCACTGCCCAGGCTTGGCCAGGTGAGTAAAATAGACAAATGTAGAAGACATTCAGTAGCTCCCTTTGTGATGTGCCCTATAAGAATTACAGGTGAATGATTACCTAGTGTTGCCAAGTAATTCCTAGACTGAAAATCACAGGCACTGAGGCCGGGTTCCATCTTCTGGGTCGATTTTTCCCATTGTACACTATAAAACCTGTGATACCTAAAACGTGTTTCAAAAGTTGTGTAAAACACATTTTAGCATGGCGATATATCTAATATGCTCTTAATCATAGCAATAGCTGCCATTTTGTCACCGTCACTTCGATAAGGCTGTCATTTTGAGAAAACTGGTAAAATCGTGTTTTTGCCGGTCCTTGTTGGTGAACCTTCTACTGTGCTCGAAACTCCGGATTTGTTATTTCCGTGATCACCAAGTGCCCCTGAAAAGGCCCTTCGATGTCACAACAAGGAACCAGAGAGAGACGCGTGGATGTGTGGACCTCCGTCTGGGTAGCGGTTGAGGTTGATGGCCACATCCGAGAGAGGCTCTCAGGTAGTCACACTCAGGTAGTCACAGTAAGCCCCAGGGCATCGGGCATCAGAACGCCGATGCACAACAATGGTGCTAGCTTGAAAAAGTAGCACCAAGTTGGCTTGGGTTGTAACCATGGGGATAACACACACCCACCTCTTTCCTAGAACTCTTAGCCTTTCAAACTCATAACATTAGTATTGGAGCTGAAGCAGGGGGTTCATTTACAAAGTGTTTTACACAAATAATGAAACCAACAATCTCAATCATCTAATTAATCACTCCACTTTTCTAGGGGGGGATCTGTACCTCATATTCCTCGTATAGCTCTTGTTATTAATATCCTCTGTTATTCATCCATGTTCACTGTTATTTAATCAGGTCAACTTTTACAATAAAGACTTGAAACTTGACGTTGACTCGACAGTACCTCGGATGGCTTGAGACTGGCTTGGACTTGCACACAAAGATCCGAAACAGACTGAATAATGACATTAAAACTTTAACAGGAAGCAGGCTTTTCTCAGATGCATTTTTGCCTTACTTACAACCAACAAGAGCAAAGTGGGCAAGGGCATTACTGATTTGAAGTGCTTTTTCACAACTTTAAGGCCTCGCCCACACATGGAGATCAATCAGTGCCCAGCCAAGGCCAGAATGATAGTAAATGAATGATATTAAATGCAAACTGCAAGCTTGAATATCTGCATGGTCCAATTGCCCATGACAATTTGAAAACATGAGTCCATTGTCCTGAACTCTCATGTTAACCATGGCGGAGGATGGATGGAACAATAGCTTTTAGTGTGCCTGTGTTTTAACAAACCTGTGCATGATTGTGTAAGCCAATCATATACATAATGTACAATTGTTTTTTACTGCTATGCATGTGTTTTACCTGCATCAGCGAAATGATTACACTACACACTACACTACACTACACAATAATTCAATAGAGAAGACTTGACTTTGAAACAAAGCCAAGCAGAGGTGTGGCTTTAGCTTTTGTGTGTGAATAAAAAGTTAATAAGTGGCAGACGTGTGAACTTTGAATTTTCCTTGAACCTCCTTACTGTAAGTTTAAAAAAATTACTTCCGTAATCTTTTGTTTTATTTTTAAGTACTATGGTGTGTTCAAAACAGTATCTCAGTGGCAATCATCAGGGTGTGTCACACCGTTTGCTGTATACAGTATGTACTACAAATATGTACGACAAATATTCCACTTAACTACAAGTCCCTTTACAGGTTCAGCTTATACAACATAATAGTTCTACAACATAATAAATTCCTTGAAATGTATGCCATTGGAATGCAGCCAATTGCATCTTGCGATTGTCCCAATGGGCCTTATTCACCTAGTGGCCATTTTGGGTCTGAATATTAGCTTGGTTGGGGAATTGATTTCCACATTAAATTCCCCTACTCAGTTAGTGTTTCGATCCAAGATGGAAGCAAGATGGCTGCTATAGATGGATCAGGCCCATTGGTCTTTTCTGCAAAGGCATTAGCAAGCCACTTGCCTTCATTCTATGGGAGAGTCCTTTTGATAGGTACAGTGCCACCCCCTAGCATGGGAATCAAACTACTTCAGACCAGAAACACCCCTCCGTCTTTCCCATTCTGTCCAACACAAACTGTTCTCTCAACCCCCCAGTTTTTCAGTTCATAAGAAGATGTCACATTTCCATTCTCTTTAACTTTTTGTTGTTGAAATGTACACTGTGTGAGCTGCAACCGTTGTTCCACAACACCAACTCCCCTGATGGTCTAGTAGAAGACACTGCATGTTCTTTGAACCACTTAATAATAACATCACATTTTCTTTTGTTTTTACCACAAAGAGCACAGGCAGCCTAATGACCACTCTGAACATGTACACTTTACACACTGATGATGCTTACCTGAGACACTGGCTGCATGAAAAACATGTGTGATCACATTCATACCACATTGAGGCTGCTCCCTCAGCCAGGCTGCCAGAGAGCATGGAGGAGTAACTAGACACTAGACCATATTAAGGTGGGACCGCTTCCTCGGTCGTGCAGTGTTCAGTGCTTTGTAGCGCGTTGTTTAAATCCTACTCTCTGCTTCTGTCACATCATCTGGGAAAAGTTGGACCGTTGACGTCATTGGTTCCGTGATTTGTCCACCACTGGTCCGCTTTGGAAAAATAACCTCAACGGTCTCAATTTCGCTACAAATTCTTTTTGCAGAACACAGTTGATGTTGCGTACGGCGAGTGTTTCCCCAATACGTGTATGAAGCAGTACTCGTAACTGCGAGTGACACTTCCTATTCTTTTTTTCAACTAATTGAATTGTTCTACTTCCTTTACATGGCAGCAAATTAATTAATATGGTCTGTTATGTAGTTAGTCTGGTCTACGGTGTAAACTACCGTGCAACCCACACTGAAAACAATTCCACACCTGCTGTTCTTCTTTATGTTGTGTCGAGACATGGTGGCAGACACACAATGTTTTACAATGAGAGCTGTTCATAAATGAATAGCTAACAGCACAACTTCTTTCCCTACATCCCTGGGAACAATTCCATGTTCTACAGTTTTAGCCAGACAAATAACACCATGTTCAAACAACCCACAGCACACATTTTGTTTAACCAGCCTGTGTTATCGTACCATTAGCTTGAAACATTTGATTGCTCTAACCAATCCCGCCCATTAGCTTTAGAGTCTTGGAACCCCCTGAAACCTTTGGCTCAAATTGGTTTTGCAACTTACCACCAAACTTATTGAATCCTCCGCGGTCGCCCATTCTGATGAAGAGGGAGAGAAAGAGCGACACTCACTGAAGACTGGTGCTCACAGACCAGACTCCCTCAAAGGGGGGCTGTGTGGAGCTGTTGGTGGGTCACCGTCTGTCTCAGACCCCCCTCCCCATCCCCTCATTACGACAAAACACCGTCGTAGCATTCGCCATTGCCCTGTTCAGTCCTATCCTCCCCTTTCAGTCGATAAACCCTTGCGTCAGGAATACGTGATGTGGACAAGAAGGTACTCGATTAACCTTGTCTCTTTAGTGAATTGAGTCCCACGAGAAAATAAATTTGACGTTTTGCAACCAATGAGTCAAATACTTTTCAGTCACTTGTACACACCGCTGCTAAAGTTTTCTTGGTATATTCAAACCCACTCACACCCTAGAGCTTTTTTTTACTTCAGAACGCTCCATGGATCAACACAATGTTTTACATTAACTTATTTCACGCGTGACTGAAAGGCACATATATTTTTAGTTTTCGATTTTATTTAAATCTCGCTACCAATGGTATACCCTTCCCTCCTCTAAGGAAGAGGAAATTGGTACTGCCTTTATATGCGCCCAATCTGACTGCAGCTTCCCTGAATCAAGGCCCCAGAGCAGAAAGCCACCCTGGTGAGCGTGTACGAGCCTAGGGGAAGATTCAAACATGAATTAAAGCATAGCATCACACAGTGTTCACTGTAAGGGTGCATTAGGGGAAGGAGGTGGGGAGAGGTGACTGAAAACGGGGTGATGGTCATGTGACATACTGACTGACTGTAGAACCAACAGTAACCACATTCCTGTGTTATGTTATGATGGAAGGGGTGCATACATACATATACATAT
>JAOQGG010000082.1:9020337-9031737 GCA_027123015.1 Urophycis regia | reverse complement strand
TGTGTGTGTGTGTGTGTGTGTGTGTGTGTGTGTGTGTGTGTGTGTGTGTGTGCGTGCGTGCGTGCGTGTGTGTGTGTTGATTGTCTCCTGGAGCCAGGAGTTGGTCTGTAGGACCACCTGCAGTCAATTGCTGCAATTCCTATCATAGCATCCAACAAGGCGCTGTTTGGAAAGTCATTAGTTTGGAAGGCTGGTTCAGTTTCATGCTTGCGGTGGGTGTGTACTCGTCACACCTAGAGCAGGTAGGCCCACTCTGGCCTCCAACAACGCCTGTCATTCCAGTGCCTAGAAGGAGGGGAGCAGAGAGAAATGCTCCGTGGCAATTGAGAAAGTGACGGGACACATGGCAAAGAACAGACCAACATACGGACATACAGACAGAAATACTTTAATAATCCCTCAGGGAACTTGCTTGAAATTACATACTGTCATCTACTTAGTCTACAGTAGACGACAACTAAAACTCAGCTACACAAAGTCATCGGCTTCTGACTCCGCCGAAGAATGTGGCTAAATGTGTTTTACTTCAACCATGAAACTAAATGGGGAGAATGTCGTGGCATATCATCTTTGGTTATGGTCACATGTGGTTACACATGTAGTGCAACATGATCATTGATCAATAAACCTGCGTGATGCGCCAATGGGCCCATTCAAATGTCTTCACTCACCACTAACTAATCATGCCACACCAATGTGGTCTGTATTTGTAAGCCCTATATACTCACACTTTATTGCTATGGTGAGTCATACTAATACTGAATGAATTGACCATTTCAAGTGAACATTGCAAAGTTAACGTGACACGAAAGGGCGGAGGAAACGGGGCGAGGCTCTGAAAAATCAATAAAAAAAACAAGGTGTTGACAGCCCAGTCATTTCAGACATACCACGACTGTTCTTCAAACACGACACTCCCAACCTGCCCGGGCATCATCACCACGGACTATCAACCTGATCTATTCGGCAGGCACTCGACATTATTGGTTTGGTCATGGGACAATCGATTTAGACTCTTGGGCTTGTTAGCTTGTTTACCGTGAATTGTGTTTAAAAGGAACCCTAACCAAGGAATGCCAGAGTGTAGGGCTGTGCAAAAGTTTTGTTGTCCAACATTTCAAATACTATACCCTAGGACCACAGGAAAAACCTTGAGGAAAACCAGTTCTTCAACAAACGTCGTATAGCTCATTCCATGAAATGACTAATGGACTTTGCGCTTTCAACAAGTTGTGTGCCATGTACCTAGTACACGACCCTCCATCGTTATTGGCTAGTGCGATTAGAAACAGAAAGCCTGATCATTGTTTGCTATCATAATTTAATTTTTAATCAAACAGTGTTATCTAGTTTTGCCCGTTGCTTTACCTATTTCAGTCAGTCGCGCGTTTCAACCATGTTTCAACCCATTTTAGAGACCACGGCTTGATCAGGTGAATTAGAAGTGGGTGTCGGGTGCACAAAGGGCAGTGCGCCCTCTAGCGGCCAGATTAGGGGAGTCATATAGAAACGTATCACCGCATCCAGCTATCAGGTAAATGTTACGCTGTTTGCAGTGAACAGACAGCCACACAAAGCAAACAGGTCAGCCATTTAGCCAGTGTCATAGGTATGTTGCCGAGCTGCTCAAACACTCAAGAACGAGTGTGAGTGATTAAGCTTCAGCCTGTAAGTCCCAACGCTCATAATCAAAAAAAGAAATGAAAAACACAAGAGCCCACAATGCCTTTTGAGATTTTATTGTGAAAGGTCATGCAGTGCCACCAGTTTTTTTTTTTTTTGGAGCTGAACATAACTTTCAATGATACACGTGGAAAATACATCTTCGCAATTTTACCTAAATACAAAACACGACTAACGTTACTGAGGAATGTAACAAATATTAAAAAGAAATAAACGAAAAACAATAGAAGTGCACCAACACTACTGCTGCACTGCCGACCCCTCGGGCTCCAGGAACAGGATAGAGGCTTCAACTGGTTTATACAACCCCGTCTCGCAAAGAAACCAAAGTACAATTCTGGATCGATTATAGAACTTAGAATAAAAAAAACAAGGGGAAAAGAAAACGCAAATAAGTTACTTATTTCTTTCTGTGCGTTTACTGAGCGAACGGCGGGGCCATGGGGTAGGGTACCAGGGGGGGAGGGGCCTGCTGGGGGGCTTGGGGGAAGGGGAAGGGGGGGTGGACCGCTCCGTTCTGGACCCCGGGCTGGGCGGCGCCAAACGGCTGGCTCTGGAAGGTGTTGGGGGGAGGGAAGGAGCCGGCCGGGTTGGGGAAGTTGGACTGTCCGTTGGCGCTGTAGCCGGTGGCGGCGGCGCCGAAACCATTGCTGCCGTTGGCCGCCCCGCCCGCCCCATAGCTCCCGTTCTGAGAGTTTGAGCCAAAGGCTTTCTTTGGTCCGTTGTCGTAGCCTCTATTGTTGTCCCTGTCTCTAAAACCGCCGAAGTCTCTCCTGCCACTGGAGTAGCGATCGCGGTGGTCGTCTCTAAACCCGCCACCTCTGCCTCCCCTTGAACGCCCTGCGAGGAGAACAGACAACACCGACGACGCCGTTAGAGGAGCGGGAGCGGCCGGGGGTAGGGGGGGGGGCAAACACACAATGAAAAAAATGGTCAACAAGATGGAGATGATAGTTTGTTTTACAAGACAGCTTCCACATGCACTTTGAGATACCCAAAACGTTCTGTGGTGAAACTACCCTTTTCTCTGAAGAAAAAAACAAAAACAAAAAGAAAAAAAAGGAACCGAAGAGAAAGGAAATGAATGGCTGCAGCTTACACCACAGTTGTTGTATCTCACCAATTGGATTTACCTCCTCTGTCTTCGGCCATCTGGAGGAGCTTGGGGTTGATGGCCTGGTTGGCCTCTCGCAGCACCGACACCAGGTCGCTGGCCTGCCGCATGTTGTTGGGGGTGAAGAAGGTGTAGGCCGTGCCTGTCTTTTGGCTACGGGCCGTGCGGCCGATGCGGTGGATATAGTCCTCAGAGTTGTTGGGATAGTCATAGTTGATGACAAATTTCACGTCTTCGACATCTGTGGAGTTTGTTGTTTTGCGGGGTGGTGCGTGGAGGGGCAGGGGGGGGGCGAGCGAGACCAAGCACGCACAGCACCACCACAACAACAGTCAGATCAAAGAAAGAAACAAGGCACGTTAGTTACAGCGCGGGGCTCGGCGAGGGCCGCTAGTTAAAAAAAAAAAATTAAAAAAAAGACAGGGGCGGTGAAGAGCTGCGGTTACACACTCATTCCACGGGGCCACTACGGTGGGAAGAGAGAAACGATGCACACTCCGCTCGCTTCCAATCCATGGGATACAAACGGAAAAAAAAAAAAAAAAAAAAAAGAGCCATCCCTCCCTTTATTGCAGGAACAAAAAAAGGAGCCCGTTTCCCAGAAGTCGGATTGGATCAGAAGGCTTACCATGTTGGGAGTATGCTATCACTAGTCCGTTCCCATTGCAGCGCGAGCCCCCACATTTAGTCGCGGGAACCCCGCCCCCCCCGGGCGGGTCTACACAGGAGGGCCGCCATGCACGGCCTCCAGCTAACTCGGGACCCGATGGCTCCACCGAGCGCCCGTTACAAATGGTGCTGGTGAGAAGCGCTCTAGCACTAGAGGGGCCACCGCAGTCTCTTGCCAGCAAACGCACTGAACCAAATTAACGAGGGGGAGAGGCCACCGAAGGGAGACGGGTCACTCCCCGGAGCCATAACGGAAAAAGATGTTGTGTCCCCACAAATGGTCCTGGCAAGACATTTCCAGAACCAGTGCTTGATCAAAAAGTCTCTCGTTGGCAGGTCTCGACATGACTTTGAAACGCAGGCGAGGGAGGAGTGTGGCCTTGGATTTTGTCCGTGGGCATTTAGCGTGTTCCACTGCCACCGAAAGCGCCAGTAGCCGTGTCTGTACAGAGGTGAAGGCACGGACTGACCCGTCACAACCGCTCGTCCCACACAAGGTTTGGCGCAGCCGCTACGGCCGCCCCGCGTTAAACAACCAATGGGGAAAGCACCGTCTGCAACTCAAGCGACTTGCAGCGTGGCGGAGCCCAGGCAGAAAACAGTCTCTGGGCTTTGAGAACGGGAGCGCTACGAGCCTGGGTGTGGGGGTGGGGGCAGTCCGACCGATGAGCAAATTGAGGAGATACTGTAGGCAGCTCCCAAGTGTTTTGTTATTGGTCAGGGCAGTACGTTACGCTACACTGTGGCCATGTCACCTCTGTATGTCTCAGAGACCACCGCTAGCCTGGACACCTCCAAGAATCCTCCATCCCCCTTTGGAGACCTGGGCTTGTCATGCCAAGGCCCTGCCACGCACACCGCTCCTTCAGGGCCGGGGAGAAACTCAGAGAGAAGCAGACACAGTTAAAGAAAGCAAATACTTTCTTTTTGATGTACTGAAGACTGTTCCAGGTAGAGAACAAAACGGCACTAACCTAGACCCCTGGAGGCTACGTCAGTGGCGATCAGGATGGGCGCCTTCCCGAACTTAAACTCTGCAAAAATCAAAGGGGAGAACATGGTCAGTCCCATGACGTCCAGCTTAAGACTTTAAAATTTACTGGAGATAAAAAAAAATATATAAGACTCACCATTAAGAACCCAGTCTCTCTCCTGCTGACTCTTGTCTCCATGGATGCCCATAGCAGGCCACCTGAGAAGGGAAGGATAGATTACAGGTGATGCTTCAGTACAGACTACCAAGCAGCAGAACTAGCAGCAAGCGTGGTGAAGCAGGAGGATAAACATACCCATCTCTCCTCATCCTCCGGGTGATCTCATCACAGCGCCTCTTCGTCTCGACAAAGATGATTGTCTTGTTCTCCTTTTCACTCATGATTTCCTCAAGGAGACGCAGAAGTCTGCAACAAGAGAGCTACATTGTGGCTTTGTCCCTTGGCAACTGCTTTCTAATACCCGCGCTCTGCAGAGAGCCCTTGTAACCATGCGGTCAAACTTACTTGTCCTCCTTCTCTCCGTCGTTGCAGACATCTACGATCTGCAGGATGTTGTGGTTGGCGCTGAGCTGCAGGGCGCCCACGTTGATCTGGACGTACTCCTTCAGGAAGTCTTCTGCAAGCTGGCGCACCTCCTTGGGCCAGGTGGCACTCCACATCAGAGTCTGTCTGTCGGGCTGAAATATCCAAACGTCAACTCCCATGTTTGTATTTTCTTTCAAAAAATAATAAAAAAAAAAAGGTGCAGACGAACGATTACACATAGATTGGGGCGTGAGGCGTACCCTGATCTGGTCCACGATCTTCCTGATCTGGGGCTCGAAGCCCATGTCCAGCATGCGGTCGGCCTCGTCCAGCACCAGGTAGGTGCAGCGCCGCAGGTTGGTCTTCCCGGACTCCAGGAAGTCGATCAGCCTACCGGGGGTGGCGATGCAGATCTCCACACCTGCAGAAGACCCATGTCAACAGTCAACATCTACATGTTTTTTTTTCTCCACATTTGCGATACCATACATAGCATGGTAGCAAAGTATGGTTTCCAACATGTCAACATAAAGAGGTTAATGAAGTATAAAGTATAATGAACGATGTACCAACCTCGTTCCAGGTCACGAATCTGTGGTCCCTTGGGCGCTCCTCCATAGATGCAGGTGGACTTCAGTCGTGAAGCCCTGCCATACTCTGCTGCCACCTGCTGGACCTGCTGTGCCAGCTCACGGGTGGGGGCAAGGACCAGGCACTGAGGAGAGGAAGGTTCTCATTAAGGCAATGTCAAGACTTCGTGTTGAGACAAGTGTAAACATTCTTACAACTTTACATATACACCAGTTTAATACCTTTATACCAATACTAAGTTACTGTACAAGAATACACTTTTATTTAACTGCCTGATAATGGCATGACTTTCCAGGACACAAAAACAATTAAGCATCGGTGGGAAAACCTGTTGAAACCCTTGAATGAGTGCTTTGAAGTTACTCACAATTGGCCCATCTCCACGTTCTAAGAAGGGCTGGTGGTTGATGTGGACAATGGCTGGCAACAGATACTGTACAACAAAAAAGATGACATCAGCATGACACCAGACAAGTCAACATGAAAGCTCAATATCAACATGTATTAAATAGGCCACAGGCGCAGCCAGGAACAATACAAATCAAGTGGCCATCAGTCCAATGAATCTCAAACTCTGTATAACAAATACATGTCAATTGCATTGAGGTAGCCAATAAAAATGATTAACTGTTCAACCAGTAAATGAAATTTAATTGATTAAATCAATTAAATTTAAATGGATAAAGGCCAACCAAAATGTGTGTAAAAACGGATGTCATTCTTCGAGGAATTCAAAGAACAGTATTCAAAGTGTAATATTGACCAATAACAAACCAAGAATGTAACTTACAGATAATGTTTTCCCAGAGCCTGTCTGGGCAATGCCAACCATGTCCTTTCCACTGAGGGCAAGGGGCCAGCCCTGGGCTTGGATGGGGGTAGGGTCGGTCCAGTTCATTTTGTTGATCACATCCATAACGTAGGCTGCAGAACAAGGTACAATTTAGTTAGAATGCGTTAATAGGGCCACCATCCAACCCTGATTGATACCTGGGGAGAGATGACTTACATGGGAAGCTGGCTTCGTGGAACTTCAATATTGGGTCGGGGCATTCTCTTCCTTTCACTGTAACAGTCTTTGTTCTTCGGTAGAGTTCCACTTCTTGCTGTAAATATAAATATAGGAAAAACCGGTCAATCGTTGCCATGCATGTGGTCCCCATGTGGCCGCGTACATGCGCAACCACCCACATGTGCAGAGGTCCACTCAGGCGCGCCGTGGCCATTTCATTACATAACGCTTCCTAGAAGGACCACGTGAGAACATACCGGGGACCGGCGGATGACATCTGGGTGCTGTTGGTAGAAGTTCTTCTCGAACTTGGGAAGCTCGTCAAGGTTCCAGTGCTTCTTTCTCAGACGTTCGCCGGGGTTTCCATATTTTCCACCCCCGCCGCCTCCGCCACCGCGGCCTCCGCCACCGCCGCCACCAAACCGGGGAGGCCCGCTGCCATAGCTAGATAAAGAAATACCGTTTTCACCATGTTAACAGGCATGGTCGGGTTCACAGTCAACGCCAATCGTGCGATCACACACGACGATCAATAAATACATTTTTTAAACGGTACAAAATCATTGTCGGCTGCTGATCGACACGATCAACGGGAGGTTTTTTTAAACTGCGTCACATGCTAACCTTTAAACACTGCCATATACTTTCCAGCCAGTAGAGGAACAATAGAAAACCGGGGCCGGCATTTTGTATCCGCATTCAAGAAGCCACATGGCACGTTTTTTCCGGGTTTTTTGTGCACCTTACATTTAGGTTCATATCGTCACCTACAAGTGTCTTGATATTACATTTTCGAGACGTCGAGTAACAGAAAATGTGCATTTCGATAGGAATGCAAGTGGCAATTCGAAATTACAAGATGCTGCACTGGTCACAACCACACTCGCTTGCTTTAAACCATATATACCACAACCAAACCGAAACTACGACTTTTTAAGCATTTTGTATGGTATCAGGGATTCGTCGGCTGGTTGCTAGCGTAAAGGTTAGCATCGAGCTAAGTACTGATTAGCTGTGGCACGAGGCCAGCGGAGGCCTTCAGCCAGCCGACCGGCTCGAGCTTCAAACTACAACCGACGGAGATTTAACGGATATGTCCGCTTGAGCCTCGGATTACACCGATCAAGTTAAAGTATCACAATATTGAACTGGTGAGGATTGGAGGCACGTTTTATCTCCAAATCTTTTTCTGGTAAAAAGGCCCCTTTTTCCCCTCCACCACATTCGTTCGTGTCAGCCATTTTTAAGGGTTCGCAACGACGGCAAACTCGGTAAAAAATACGTACAAAACAATGAAAGTAGAAGTACTTACCCTCTGTCTCTATCCCTACCGCGATCTCTATCAGAAAATCCTGGCATCTTCAAAAAAAAGCGGATAAATATAATAAAATTTAGAGGCAGAACCGGTTCAGCGCGGCAGTGTTAATGCTGAAATGCCGGTGACTGGAAAAGGAGAACCGGTTTTATTCACTAGGAAGTGTGGTAAATATCTACCCAAGGGTCCGAACGTACAGTGACTCCAGTTCTCACCCAATCACTGATTGGTTGGAAAGGGAAAAAAAGTACCGCCTACTGTGTATTTTGAACTGTGGTTGGTTGAAAAGGAGATGTACCGCCCACTGTACGTTCGGACCCTTGGATCCAGCGACTAACATAGGAAGTGTGACCGAACCCCATGGAGGTGCAATGTATCCATCCGCCAAATGATTGCGTCTGTTACAATAATTGTATCGGTTTGTTGTCCAAATGTCTTTCTGATATCAACATCACATTCCAAGTGCTTAAATTTGTCATACACTGTGTTACACGAGAAAAAGTAAGACGAAATAGATGTGTGTACGTTATTTTTGTTACGTAAAGGTTACGTAATTTTTACTAAAACGTATCGGGACAATGTTTCGACCAGCTTGTGCTCATCTTAAGTGAAATAGCATCCGACGCTACCATACTATAATCCATAAATTACAATTTCTATTGGTAAAACGGGTTAGTTTCGTTGGATTTTACAACAATAGATGGCGGACGTATATTCACGACCAGAAACTGGTAACTCGGTCACTTCCGACGCTATTACCGAAAGTGACGTCAAAAAAGAAATACACTGAACGATGGCAACGTGGACGCCACCAGGAGTCTGAGAATAATTAATCGAAGTGTCAACCTGAACGGTGTATAAAACACGTACTCTTGTCAATAGGGAATGCTGTTTTTCTTATACTTACCAACTAATACCTGCCAATCTTTGCAATCTCCAAATAGTAATAGCCTACTTTAATCAATCATAATATTAGGTCTACTGTGGCTACTTGATGAACCACCGGCAAATGCTAGGAGTTCAACTACATTTATGCCTGTGATATAACACTTTTACCACAAAAATGTACCACAGACCCATCCACCCATCCCAAGTTGTCACACTACCTGTATGTATGATTGAGTAATACTACCTGTCCTGTATACATACGTTACAATTGTGACACTTAGATACCTTAGATGCATTTTCACAATAATATGTCCTAATCATTGTAGAGTACATGTAAATTTTTCATTTGGGCGTGCTCTAGGTTTGTTTTGACAAAACAATGGCTTTATAACTTGCCTATGCAACACTAAGGGTTATGCATCTAAGAGTGATTAAAGTAGTTCTACAGGTGAGTGATTTACATATAGCCTACGAGAGAGAGAGAGAGAGAGAGAGAGAGAGAGAGAGAGAGAGAGAGAGAGAGAGAGAGAAAGACAGAGAGAGTGTGATTGATAGTGCCATCCCGCCTCGCCTATGATTCCTCTGTAGTTCCCGAAACGTTAAACCCCTCTCCCGCTTTTGTGGGAATATAGACAGGATTACGCAGCCCACTCGCCCCACTACAGGTGGCCCCCTGAGCATGACGACTGACTGACCACTAGACTGCAGTTTAGCACGCCGAGTGCTTTCTCATTGAAATTCATGACCCGTCCTATGCGCCTGCCCGCCTCACAATGGGCGCCTGGTACAGTGGGCGTGGGAGACACACACTCTCGTATGCATGTTCAGGGGTAACGCTTTGTCTGGTGGATTCTGACTGTTGTGGATGTCTGTTTACAATCTAAGCCGATGGATTGATGTTGAATGCAAAAAACCCCCCACAATGTGTTGTAATTAACATTGACAAATGCAAATGGTTGATGAATGTCTTCCAAGGTTAATGTTGATCATCACCACCATCACCACTCTCCCTAAGCACTCACTGACTCATCTCAATCAAAAATCATTTTTGGTCTCTTTTTTTTTTTTTACAAGGTGCCTCACGTCATGAAGACATTGGCATTTTTAATTAGAACTAATTACACACAAAAATAAAATACTCTTACAAAATGATAGTGTTAACATAATACATGAAATTGCATCGGTCACTTATAAGATACAGTCCTGCAAGTGGATCATGCTGGATACAGACAGACAGTAGAGTGTAGGGAGACAGACAGACGGTACAGCTGTCCGTCCGTCAATGGACATGAGGAGACCCGCCTGTTCGTGTGACCTGTGAGTCAGACGTCACCCAATGGTCGGCCATACAGAACAGATACTTTAGTTAAGTGTGCAATTAAAGGTTGCAGTTTTTCTCTTCTTTAACCCCCCCCCCCTCGCGTAAAAAAAAAAAAAAAGTATTTCTTTTTTCTGCTTAAGTTAAAGATAAGTTACGGGTGTTGCGATCCACATACAAGAACCAAATCTAACGTCTGTACAAAGCACCGTCCGGGGGAAACGCCAGAACACAAACATGTACAACAGTCTGTGGTCGTGTGGTCGCAGAGATCCAGAGAGACAGGCAGGCATACGTTAGAAAACATTCATCGATTTAGTGTCAAATTGTATAAAATAGTCCCCGGCCCGCGTGCTAGCAGCGGGGCTAACCTTAGCGTGTAGCGTGAGAACGGGCGTACAGTTTCGGAATCGCTCGCGCTCCCCACCCCGGATCGTTTCCATGGAGATGGGGGTCTATTGTGGGAAGCGCAGCGCAAACGACCCTGCAGGAGCATGTCATCAGCATATGGGGACATGTAAACCTAAAGAGACACACCCCTCCCCCTAGAAAACACCTCTTGGTGAAGAGCTCTCTGTGAGTAGGAAGCAGAGGGGACATCTCCACACACTGTGGCTAGAGAGAGAGAGATGTCCATCAAATACTGATATCTGTTGGCCACATATAGTCTCACACCCAAATATGAGTGTATGTGTGTCGGTAAAGGTTTTTTGCATTGTAGATCTTAGCAGTAGTTTATGGTTGCCATTTTGAGACCAGAGGGCCAATAATTTAGCGTTGGTTGTGAACTCCATACGTGATGAGTCCTCTTTTTTTCTTCTGAAGATATGCAGGCAGAACACATTCAGAAAAATCCATCATTGACTTTACATTTTCATAATCATATAATTCTTCTTTTTTTTTTTATATCCGCAACGCAGGACTGAATATTATTAAGAAACAACGAATACTTTAAAACCCCAACGAGGCGTGTCACAGAATGAGAGCATGGACACACACTTGCATTTCCAAGATATTATTTTCTTAGGACTTAAAGGGTTTCCCATCCAACACCGCGATGGCACTTGTAGGGCACTGTGTGTGAAGCAGAACGAGGACAGGCCTCGCCACACCGCCAGAGGCCTCGTCCGCACGTCTCCTGGCGGCCATTTTAACCGAAACTCACTCAAGCTTATTTCTGTCTGCACGAATTGTCCTCTATAATTTAAACAGTTACAATTTACATTTAAAAGCTTTCTTCTTCTTCTTTTTTTAAATCTGGAATAATGGCAAAAGGTTTGGAATATAACA
>JAOQGG010000082.1:8548166-8559004 GCA_027123015.1 Urophycis regia | reverse complement strand
AGGGAAAAGGCATTGTGTTTCTTCTTGTCCATTGTACCGAAGTTACATTTTTTTTAGTTATTGTATTTTAGAAGGAGAAAAAAAGTAGTTTTTATGTTCCTATTATGACCCTTGTACATAAATGTCTTGACTTGTACAGGGAAAATGCTCAGAAGTGATTCGGGGACCCGTCCATACATAGTCCGAAAAATTTAGACAAACTATTAGCTGGCGAAAAAAAAAAAAAGAGAACAAGTCTTTCTTTTTTTTGGAGAAAAACAGTTACCTTCCTTTGTCCTTTGTAGATTATTTTCTTTCCTTGTTGAGAGAGTTGTCTGTCGAGCAATTCTTTAATAAAATGTTATGTTATTCAGAGCTAGCCTCAGTCCTTGACACAAACGCGGTGCTGGGTGGATCAGGGAGCACGTCGCTTCGAACTTCAAGGGCGCCGCCGTGCCTCAAAGGGCTGTAACTGATTCAACACATAATGGTGGCCTTTTCCTTTTAATGCAGAGCGGCATGCGATATTCTTTCAAAACTCCAAAGATATGTTTCAATATTCCACACTCGCCTCCCGTAGACAATGGCTCGGAGGGGGCGGCGATCATATTTGGGAAGGAAGCTTTTTAAGTGTAATGTTTCACAATATAGATCTACTGTAATACAGGGATAAGGTACCAGATCAATATGTCGAGCCAGGAAAGGGTATCAATGACCTGTGCGTCCCACCTCCCCAATACTAGCTTGTGTATTTGGGTGGCGCCATGTATCAAACACACTCTACCTTTTATTCTGCGGTTTCCTTCAAGTCTGCCTTCTCGATGTGAACCTGATTTGCTTTGGAATGTTTTCTGTACTTTTGGTGGCCGACCGTGACATAGGAATGGCACCAGAGAGCCATCCCAACCCCGCCATGCATTGTTTGTCACTATAACAGCTGTGTGTTTGCCCTCCAGATGCACGTTGGTAGTGGAAGTATTGTGCTTTCATCTTCCGACAATCAATTCATTATCTAAGGTTAAAAACAACACAAACTAAAGTACTAACAGATGTGCCCAGTGACCGGTTATAGTGACCAGTGATAGTGACCAGTTATAGTGATGAGTTATAGTGACCAGTGATAGTGATTAGTTATAGTGACGAGTTATAGTGACCAGTGATAGTGACCAGTTATAGTGACGAGTTATAGTGACCAGTGATAGTGATTAGTTATAGTGAGCAGTTATAGTGAGCAGTTATAGTGAGCAGCTATAGTGGCCAGTGATAGTGACCGGTTATAGTGACCAGTTAAAGTGGCCAGTTATAGTGGCCACTTATAGTGACCAGTTATAGTGACCAGTAATAGTGACCAGTTATAGTGACCAGTAATAGTGACCAGTTATAGTGATCAGTAATAGCGAGCAGTTATTGTGACCAGTTATCATGGCCAGTAATAGTGAGCAGTTATAGTGACCCAGTTATAGTGACTAGAGAGCAGTTATTGTGACCAGTTATAGTGACCAGTCATAGTGACCAGTCATAGTGAGCAGTCATAGTGACCAGTAATAGTGATCAGTGATTGTGACCAGTAATAGTGAGCAGTCATAGTGACCAGTAATAGTGAGCAGTGATTGTGACCAGCTATAGCTGTATTCCACTGTTCATGGTCTCGCCTCCTGTCTGCGTATTTGAAATATTTTCAAGTAAATTGAGAAGAGCCAGCCTTGGGCCAAAGGGTGAGGATGGGGTTCTTATTTCACTGTCTGTTAATGGGTCAGATGTAACATGCCAGTAAAGCAGTCTGCGTCCACCTGATTGTTTTAAGGACCGCAGGATGATTTCCTGAAGTAGAGAGCTGCTGGCTGAATCCCCAACCTAACTAGGTAGAAATGTTTCTACTATCTGACATTCGGGCAGTGTCTATTGTGCACGTGTCAGGTTGGAAGGTGCCACGTTGAATGCCAATTGGACTTATTGCATTCAAATAAGGTTTTACATCTTATTGTAAATTCTTAAATGCATATAGAATATACAATGTAGTGTTTTATATCTTTTGGAAACAATCTAAAACATTGTGGATTTGACCTACTATTTCAATTGCATAATTGTATGATAAAGGCTATAGAAATGGGTTCAATGCCAATCTTTAGAAATCTAAACCAGCCTGATTGAACCTGATTGGATACAGCTTTTGTTTGGGATCCCAACATAAGGTGTGGCCAGATACAAATATGAAAAACAAACCACGCTCCATAGGAAGTGGAAGCCATTATTGTTGGAAGCCCCAGTTTTGTTTTTTTCCACCATGGGCTGATCACGTGACCCAGGCCTCTCCGTCTTGCTCCAGCTCTCAAGCTCTCTCTACTCCGCCTATTGCTAAACACAGACAGACTTGCGCGCGTCGTAACTTTGGACATAAATCAGACTCCCAACTATAAATAAGGTCCGTACTTCCTTTTCCATCTCCGTTTGACTAACAGACAATAAAAACACCAATAACCAGCGCGAGGGAAAGATTAGATCTAATTTATTGCCTCATAAAAACAGACGGCCAGCTGAGTTAGTTCGCATTACCGCAGTAGTACCTAAGCCAGCGCACACAGCCACGGCCCCTTCTCGCCCAGTCTCCTTTAACCATTGACAAGACGCACGAAAACTAGTTTTTTGTACAGTTGTGGGCGATATTGTAAGAAATAAAACAAAAACATTTAACGGTATTTAAGTTTACACGTCTTGTTGCTCGGCCGTTCCCTCGATTGGCACATGGGAATTATAGAATAAGAGTATGTGTAAGGCTTAATGAAGCATATTCAGAGACTAACGGTAGGCCTAAACAACATAGATAATAGGTTAATAATCATACTAGTGCTGTAGTATTACTCTGCAGGCTAGTCTAACTCTATCATTCTACTGGCCTACTAGCCTACTAAGCATATAAATACAAATAGCCAACACAGATACAACAATAATAATGAGAACAACAATAATAATGATGTAATAATACTATTTATAATATGTATCATTATTACAATTAAAATGCGACAACAGTAAAATAAAAAATAAATAAAAAAGACAGACCACCAAACTAGCCTATATGTTGTCTTTTACCACTTCCTTTGAGGTAGCCTATATATTGCAGATTATACAATGTAGGCAAATGTAGTAAGTCATAGCTTACATAAGTGCACAGCCACAATATCTTTACAATGGATAACTTTCTTAACTGTTTGTTGTAGGCCTATCACTTCATCAAAACAAATTGATATATGGGCTACTAAACTCAAAGCTACAAATTATTTTGCCAAATGCATAAATGCATAAACAATAGAATATACAAAATGTCGTCTGACCCACCGTTCATTAAATAAGCACAGTCTGAAAAACTCAAAACACTTTAAAAAAAACCCACTTCAAACATGGTCCACAAAATCACCCCAAAATGCTTGTGAATTCCCTTATCTGAGTCAAAAGTTCCAGGCAAAAATAGCATGATGCTTTTTTTCACTGTCTGACCCAGATGTTTTTTGCGGCGTCAGCAGTAACTTTGTAAGCAGAAGTGAGGCGGTGTTTGGATGTAGACTACCCTAAACTCGGCTAAAAACACCCACTGCTCTCTGTTTTGTATTGCTCTCAATAGACTTGACTCCCACACACATTTCTCTCATTTGGCCTGGGTTTTTTTTTCTAAAAGAGGCAAATGTCATGGGAAAGTGGGGTGTAGCTTTGCCTCTGTGTTTCAAAAAATATAACATCCGACCGAATTGCGCTGTGAATTGTGAATTCCAGATGGTAGAGAATACTCTATATTGACCATGTTTGAGTATTGTAGATGCTGAGGGGGGGAGGGAAATACATAGATAGGTTTTCAATATTGTTATCCCATATAAGTAAGATATAGAGAGGTGAGGGAGCATTCTTGAGGGTGGCTGCTGTCAGGCCCTTTGCAGAGAGAAAAAGATTGATCACCGCACTGTTTTTTTTTCACCCGAGGCTACTTTGGGTCTCCCAAAAATATCCACCCTTAAACTCCACGATTCATTAAAAAAAGAACGTACATGCTGTCCCAGCAGTACGCGCTGATTTGTTTAGGTTTGTTCCTGTGATTTTATGTTTTGGGTCAAACCATTTATCCAAACCGCCGTTCTAGAAATAGTCTATTATTACGTTTGGAGGGGGGCAGATTTTAACACGTGCAATCTCGAGTTGTAGGACCGACCTTACTATGAACTCTCCTCTGTAAACAATTCACACACTAGGAGAAGTAGGTGGAGATGTTTTAAGGAATGGGCAAACCAGAAAGAAAGGAATGCGAGACACTTCTGGTTGTGAGAAATATTTTCAACCCTCTCGTAGTTTTTAGGCTTTGACCAATGGGGCAGTTGGGCCCACAAAACGCATGTCTGCGTACCAACAAACAGCACAGAGTTACAACATATTTCAAATGGCCGAAGCCTAATAGAATAGCATGCACATACTTACATAATAAGAAGTCCTCTTTCCATTTAATTATATTGAATATTGCATTGGCCTCGAACATGCGCTATAGCATGAATGGAAACTGAATAGCGTTTAATGCATGGAGTTGCCAAGACAGTAAAGATCGGAGCAATAAGTGAGTATTGGCTTCGTCATTCTGCTCTTGAGTTGGGATACTGAGCATCTCAAATAGTCATTTTCAGCACCGGAATAGGGACTTTAGTGGCTGTCAAACTATGAAAGATTAATGAGCGCACTCTTACAAACAGTAGTGTGTTTTTTTTTTGTGTTCAGAGCCAGATTGTAAACGGAGTTAGCTGCGTTCACCATAACGCTAACAATCATTACATCACCCGTTTGATCGAAAATCTCTGCTGCAGGACGAGAGATTTTTCTTTTGTCTGGCGGCGCAGGGCCCTCATGGACGCACCACAGCGCCCACGCGACACAGACAGGAGATAGAGAGACACATGGTAACCGAGCACTTTCGTTTTTATTCACTTTGGGAAATGCCCCCCTCCCCTGTTAGGTCAAAACAACAACGGATCGCCTGATATTTTTTTCATAGCATTTGTAAGAAAAATAATAATGCGTTTCTCACAGCCACCGCCAGGCCTAGTGGCTCTTATTGGGTGTTTTTGGTCACATGACCAGGAATTGGCTGCAATTTCGCCCCATAGTTCTTCAGTTTAGCCTACCCAGGTCCCCATACGCTAGTAATATCACCAATATACACATTTTTTTATATAGCCCCCGCAAATACGCCATTGCGGACGAGAGCATCTATGGTCGTGCGTTTTTTTATTTTCCTTTTATTTTTAGTGGCCATATTTTGTTTTTTTGGGGGGAAGAGATTGTTTGGGGTCTCGCCGTTTAAGGTGAAACTGGTTTAAGGGAGCTATGAATTTTGAATTTGAGAGGGAGATCGGTTTTATAAACAGCCAGCCGTCCCTAGCAGAGTGCCTGACGTCCTTCCCTGCCGTCCTGGAGTCATTTCAAACTTCATCAATCAAGGAGTCGACAGTAATTCCGCCTCCCTTCGAGCACACCATCCCCAGCCTCAGCCCCTGCACAGCTAGCCAGCCGAGACCGACTGCTAGGAGCCAGCAGAGCCGGAGAACCTCCACCAATAATAATGGCCTCCAGACGCACCACCGCGCCACCCAGCACCCCTGCCCGCCTGGCCAGGTGCCTGGCCCGGCGACAGCCTCCTCCACCGGCCCACTCGCCCACGAATTCCCCTGGATGAAGGAGAAGAAATCGTCGAAAAAGTGCTCTAAGCCTGGGAATAGTTCGAGCAGCGGTGGAGCTATTATCCCCACTGCCTCGTCCTCTCCATCGCCTGCCGCCTCTGGGTACGCCTCGGCTGGCATAGAATCGCCTACAGGTCAGTAGACTACACAGGGATGCTGGAGACTCTCTGCACAACATCTTTTATTGTCGTTTTTCTCCATTCCTATCAATGACTTGCATTCCACCCACTTCTCCAAAAGCCGTTAACAGTGAAATGCATTGCATGAGTCTTTGGGTTTAAGGACGTTATAGTTGGGTTGTGACATGAGCATTCCCATCCCCATGTGGTTGTGTGCATTGTGCTGTGCGGTGGTGGTGTTTGTATGAGGAAGCCATATCTGCACTACTGCATTATGCTGCAGTGCTTGACACTGCTCATATTCTCATGTAAAAACGCATGCACGTTATTAACACTCTGTTACGTCGTCTGCTTTATGTGTTTCTGTGTTATTATTGCAGCCAGTTGAGACATATATATCAGCATTTGGCATGACCTCCACCCTCCATCCTACAAATCGTTTTTGCCACCACATAGAAATATTTATTTTCAGGAATACACTTAATGCAAGACTTCATGTAACGGGATGTTTTGAATCCAGCCGTTATCCATAACGTTAATGATTATGTTGGGTTTTTTTGTTTGTTTTTTTGTAATACCAATTCGATCACACGTGCCTCGGCCGGGTCCATCTGGAAGCAGCGATCCACTGGGATGAGGATATTCATATTCATGCTAGTGATGGGGACGGTAGCCATATTGGATGGTGCTATATAATGGCGAAGCAGGGCCACTGCACAAAGTATGGGGGCTGGGAGGCGACATGGCATAATAGACGCCAACCTATGCATTGGATTCCAGCTGTGGTATATACGCCATTTGTAAATAGGCTAACCCACGGATTATTATGCTATTAGGCCTTTGTGGATTTTTTTTTAACACACAATACAAATAGTTGCACTGTAGATAAAACCCAGGCCTATTAAAAAATGCATTGCACTTTATTATATATTATGAATAAAGCTTCAATACCAGCTTTGCATAATTTACATTGCCTAATGTAATACATTTCTCCTTTATTTTAGATATGCCATATTTTCAGTGCATTCGTTTCAGATGGACAATTCGTTATCCTGCCAAACAATTGTATAATTTCCTCACGTTTTGTACATGTCTTTGTATCTTATCATGCACACAGATCTGTAGCAGCCTGCTATCTCAGACAGAGGCTGCGCTCCAGCCTTTGAAGAGGGGAATACGCAATTTTACATTGTCATAATCTCTCCTTTATGTGTGTATTTTATTGGTCACTTAGCTGCACCGGTGTGAACGTTATGATTTTTGATTGCTTTTTGAATGGGAGGGCTGTGCTCGGTGATACTACTTGTTTTATTACAGATATGAGAGCCGAGGGGGAATTCTGCTCCCTCTTCTGGGAACGAATGTGGGGTACTAATTCTTTGCATAAAATGCGTTAATAATTTCCAGAGGCAGCTTTTGAATTTAACTCGTGGCTTGCAATGGTAAAATGCGTTACAAAAGCAAGATAATAATGATTAACTTTAACGAATTTCTACTGAAAAATAGCGATTCTTCGTGCGTTGTCTGTGCTCTGCGTGCCATCCATTCACTTCTCTCCCCTTATCTGTGCTCAGATCCAAACCAGGCGGGTCTAGACGGCGGAGGCGCTGGGTCCCGTCGGCTGCGTACTGCGTACACCAACACACAGCTCCTGGAACTCGAGAAGGAGTTCCACTTCAACAAGTACCTGTGTCGGCCCAGGAGAGTGGAGATCGCCGCCTTACTGGATCTAACCGAGCGCCAAGTCAAAGTCTGGTTTCAGAACCGCCGCATGAAACACAAACGGCAGACCACGCATCACAGAGAGGGCGGAGGCGCGCACGAATCGGGCGACCCCGGTGGGTTTGAGCCGCTGGAAGGCGCCGATGCGTCCTCGCCTTATTCGAGCCAGCCGCTGGAGGCCTCGGGGACCGGGGGAGCTTCGTCGGATGGTGAACCTGGGAACAGCAATTCTTCCTCGACAGCTGCTGTTTCCATCGCCACTTCCTACGCTAATGACAACAGGGACAATGCGCAGCCCACGCCCGATGAGGGAGGCTGTTTGAGCCACCCCGAAACTCAGCCGTTGTCGGTGGCATCTGGCCCTTCTGACACTGCTGCGACCCATCAGTCCCCTTCGTCATTCACCCCGACGCCCACCGCTGATAACCCCAGGACAATGCGGTTAGAGGAGGCCGGACAAGGGGCTTCGACTGCGGCAGCAGCTGGGGCAGTATCTGTCCCCGATGGTACATTTTCAGAGCAGCAGGACTCCTCAATCACCACCACCACCACGGCCATCGCAGCTTCTGTCCCAGCCGCCTCTTCCTCGCTCTCCACCTCCTCCACCACCTCCTCTCTGCCCGATCTGAATTTCTTTGCCGGGGACTCCTGCCTGCAGATCTCCGACGCACTGTCGCCGAGTTTGCAGAGCTCACTGGACAGCCCCGTAGATTTCTCCGAAGAGGATTTCGATTTATTCACGAGCACACTCTGTACTATAGACTTGCAACATTTAAACTTTTAATCGGTCCTGGAAAAAAATGAAGGATAGGACTACAAATGAAAGGACGACGATGGATCATTTGGAGACGTTTGTCAAGGAGAACGTGTTTAAACGTTGCCTGTTAGGCTTTACCGAAAGAATGCGTCTCGGAAACATTCCTCAAACAATTTTGAACGAAAGTTAATATTGCTGTTTTTTTCTAATGTTTTTTTTGTGTGGGAAAACTAGTCAAAGAAATCCTGAGATAGTTTTAAAAAGGTTTTTTTTTTTTTAATTATGTTTCAAATCGTCGAAGGAAAGTATTATTTTGAGTTTAACCCTTTCACTCGAAATGATTTGGATTTCTCAATTTCTTCTCTTCTTGTCAGAATTTCAGGTATTTATTGCCTTTCTTGTTTTATTCTCCCGTTAAAGGATTTTTTTTGTTCAGCATTGTACATGTTATTTTATTATCCATAGGCTACTGTTTTGAGTTCCATTCCACGAATGCAGTGCAGCTTAATCGGCGATTATTAAAAAACCTCTCAGGAACCGGTGATGTCGTCTAGATACAGAGAGCTGGGCTGCTTTTAGAAAAATAAAGACGATTCGTTCTTTGTGAATGAGACGGGCAATCTGCCGAGAAAAACCCTGCTGACGAGTTTTAGACCCTAGTTTATTTATTGAGATTCTTTAATAGTGAAAATAAAAGTCAAATTATTTATTGTACATTATTTTCATAGTGGAAACGATAATAATAATAAAAACATACCAGGCCACTCAATTGGCAAAATAGAGAAACCTCAACTTATTAAATGACTGAAATTAATAATTTAACGTGGCACAATTTGAAAGCCAGCTCTTCTGTATATTTTACCAGTGGATCTATAAAGTTAATCTTCTGTACAAAAAATATATATAACCAATATAGAACTACAACTGAAAAATCCGTCAGATCCATCTGTGTGTAATACATGTTGTGTAACATATGTTAGTCACCATGTGGGTGGAAGGCATAGTGAGGCTGGCACTGTCCTGGATTTCAACAACAGAAAGCTTCTCTTCCAGAGGTTCTAACAGGAAGGAGGTCATTGAGCAGGGGGTACACCACCCCCACACAGGGGAAGGGGTGGGGTTCTCTAGAGTTTGATAGGGTGCTGGCCGGGGGTTCTCTTCAAGGAGGTAAAAGCAAACCGAACCTTGACCTGTGGTCATTCCCCATGGTGCATTGGAAATGTTTCAGCCATTTTAGATTAGTGATGCTTACGTTTAGGCTTAAAGACCGAAATGACCAGATTCTGGAGTAGGTTTGGTTTAATTACAGATGGTTTACTTTAGGGATTAGGTTTACAGATGGTTCAATTTAGTAGAAGGTATGGTTTGGTTGCTGATGGTTAAGATTATGTATTGGTTTAGAGGTGGTTGATTTTGGGTAAGGTTCAGGTTGAAAGGCCCAGGGAAAGCACCTCTCCATGGAAACAACCACACCAACCAGGAGTCTATAGCATAGTTTATTGCTGAGGCTCGTCCCCACTCTCGTCATAGATGTAGCTGCCCACACCTCCCGTGTTCACACCTGGAAAGAGGTCAGAGGTCACAACAACACACCTTTGATGAGTATTTTACAACCAGCCCTGTAATACACTGCAATACACATCACAATGAACCTTGTTGCTAACCAACATGTTACAAGCCAACATCGTCACTCAACAACTTTGTTGACTGACTGTATGAATAACTGACTTTTTTACTTACTGATTGTATAAATGACTGACTTTGTTACAAACTGATTGTATGTATAACTGACTTTGTTACAAACTGACTTTATGAATAACTGACTTTGTTATAAACTGACTTCATGAATTACTGACTTTGTTACAAACTGACTGCATTAATAACTGACTTTATAAATAACTCACTTTGTTAATAACAGCCTTTGTTACAACTAAACCCGATTAATAAACATCCTTATTACTAACTGAAGTGATGCAACGCCTGTCCTCATATTTACATGATCTAAAATTCATGTATGATCTTTGTTGAGATATTTTAAGTGATATGTGTAATCTAACAACAACAAAATATGACACCTGCTGGGGAAAATGAGAGTACTAAGCTCATTTCTCACCTGACATCAAAGCCCCTGTATAACTGGTTATCCAGTGGCTACACTACATCTGTCTTTTACAGATGTTTGTACAGTTTCTCTTTTACCACCCAAGTTCAGTTGTTCACCTCCCGTTGTATTTGTGCGTGTTGAGATGGTTAAAACACAGATGTGACGTTTCATCTGCATAATTGGTATCCATTCTTATTACATGACTGTCATTTCATTTCACTGTAATATCACTGCATAACTGGTCATTTCACTGCATTACTGTGATTTACTACACAACTGGTCATCTGGTCATCTCTGCTCAACTGGTTTTTACAATAATCCGACATGCAACATCCTAGTGTATGCTATTACCTTGTAGTGTATGCCTGGATGTATGTACATTTATGTATATTATCATTTCTTTTTGTACATTTTTATATATTTTATTACATAGGTCACATTATATTTGT
>JAOQGG010000082.1:8077985-8090222 GCA_027123015.1 Urophycis regia | reverse complement strand
CCCCCCCCCCCCCCCCCCCCCCCCCCCCCCCCCCCCCCCCCCCCCCCCCCCCGCAATAGTAATAGTATGTGAATTTGCGCATTTAAGAAGTCGCAGCGACATAAAAACACAATCAAGTTCCTTACTCTTCGTACATACTGCAGCCACAACACGTCGGACGAAAACGGTCCTAGAATCACTTTCCCCGCTTCCCCCCCCACACACCCCCCCCCAAAAAAAAGTTAAGGTGTGGCATAAGCCAGGACTTTTTTTTTTCTTTTTCTTTTTTAACAAGGAGACAGCAGTCTTGGAGAAGGAGCAAAGTGTTCATTTTGGGAGTCCATGTTGGTTGGCTCCATGTCCAGAAGGGGGAGGAGGAGGAGGAGATGAGTGGGGGAGTTAGGGGAGGTTTCAACATCAACACAGCTCTAAACTCACATCCTAAAGACTAGCGCCGTCCAATACAAGTGTTAATAACCATCATAATATAAATAAATAAATGCATTACTACAATGATCTGTCAACTTTTTTTTTGTCTTCTTATAAAAGAGGTTCTGTAGATAATACAGTCAGAAGAACGCTTACAATACAGGATAAAACCAAAAAAATAAAAAGAATAATTGCAGGCACGGGGCCCAACAATATACAATTTCTCCGCAATTGTTTGTTTTGTTTTGTTTTACTCACTTTTTTTTCTTTCGTTTTGATACTTTTTTTTCTTCCTTTTTTGTGTGTCGTCACCACAGCCTATGAACTATACAGTTTGAGCTGGTTCCACTGTGTGGTTTTGTACAGTACAGGCTTCTACCCAGAAGTGTAGGAATACATGAGCAGGAGGAGTAGATGCAGAGCAAAGGAGATAGTGTGATGTCATAAAGAGGCAGCCAATCAGAGATTCAGGCTGTGGTCAGAAGGGAGACCTACAAGGCTTTGAAGCTCATCTTCGTACTGCAAGAGACCCACACACACACACACGCGCGCGCACACACACACACACGCGCAGACACACACACGCACACACACGCACAAACACACACAGACAAACAAACAGACATACAAATTAAAAATGGTTATATGCTCAGAGACCAGGCGTGCAGCCACCGGTTAAGTCTCAAGAGTAGTCACCATCTCGCGGGAAAAAAAAACGGGTTAAAAAGTATAAAATGAAGAAATAAAGTTGCTGTCAAATATACACATGCTCACAACAGCACCACGGTTGGTTAAGTATTGCTCACACTTCAAAAACAAAAAACAGACGCAGTTTCAATATATAGCCGCGAAAAAACAAAAACAACAACTCGCCAAATCCTAAACTAAACGATTAAAAACAGTGACGAAAGGCCACGAGAAGAAAACTTCATCGAGAATAACGAAAACAGATCTAAAACAGTTTGACAATAGCCATCACAAGTATGGGATGAGGTGGAACAATGCATGGAGAGAGCAGAGGAAGCAGCTTCAAACGACGGGCCAATCAGCTCCATGGGTTTGTGACGGATATATATATATACCACCTCTGTTGCGCAGAGATTTTAAACCTCTAGACCTTTGAAGACCCCGCCCCTTCATCCTTCCGACCAATGGAGTAGCAGTGTCGCCACTTTACCGGTCCCAAACCTGCTCGACCAGGCTGTCAATCAGTCCATCAGTCAAGTCAACGGCACAGGAAGCACATTACTTTTACCTCTCTTTTTCTTTTCTCTTTTCTGCCTACTTCAAGTTGGGCTCCAAAAGGAGAGATGGGGGTAACATGCTTTAAATGGGGGGGGGGGCCTCCAAATATGACAATTTCTCCCGATCCTGTTAGCAATAGGATTTAAGAACCTGGGCTCTACGGGGCAATCCATAGTAGGGATTTAAGGCAGCTGTAGAAGAAACCATCAGTCCGTGTAGTTGATAAACTACACCTCTCTCATCTACAGTCTGTGTCTGCCCGTCAGTCAGTCCCACCCTACGCGTCAAGGGAAAGCAAAGAAGCACAGTTCTAGAGCCTACGGCCATGTTCATTTAAAAACAAGGCAGCTACGGGACCACGGGCCAGGTAAAGCAAAAAAAAAAAAAAAAAAAAAAATCAAGGTGAGTGTCTGTGTGTGTTTGTACGCATCCTCCATTTTGAGTCCTTTCTCTCACCTACTTGTGTTTAACGGCGTCCATTTTGTGGTGTCCCCCTGCTACATTGTGTCTGCGCATGTGGCATGCAGGGCCAAGACTATGTGCCATGCAACCTGTCCTTCAGACACATTTACTCTTACACCACAGCCATACATGGAAATGGAGAAGGATGAGCACACAAGGAGGAACAACATTCGTTTGGCACCTCCAGATACCTTGGCATTTGATTGGTTCCCTTTCTAAGCCGCCCCGCCCACCCCCAAGCCATCTCTCTAGCTTGACCAGCCCATACCGCCGCCCGCCCCACCCCAAGCACTAAAATAGCCTATATGAAGGGGCCGCTGGGCATACCCAAGAAGTTGGGCGCACCCATGGACATGGAAGGGGGCGCCGTGGAGCCGCTCCAGTGCACCTTCATGTGGTGCCTCAGGTTGGACCTGGAGGAGAAGCGCTTGTCACACTGCTGGCAGGAGAAGGGCTTCTCCTTGGTGTGGATCCTCCGGTGGCAGATGAGCTGGGTGGAGACGCGGAAGGACTTGCCGCAGTCGGGGCACTGGTAGCGCTTGGGCTCCGTGTGGATGCGCCGGTGGTTCTTCAGGGACATGAGGTTGGGGAACTCCTTCTGGCAGGAGTTGCAGAAGTAGGTGCCCGTCTTGTGGCTGTTCTTGTGGTTGAGCAGGGAGCTGGCGTGGCGGTAGGCCCGCCCGCACTGGTCACACACGTGCGACTTGATGACCCCGCCGTGACCGCTGTGACTGCTGTGGCCGCTGTGGCTGCTGTGGCCTCCGTGACTTCCGCGGCTGCGGGCCTTGTTCATGCCGTGGGGGTGGAGGCCCTGCGCCTGCATCAGCGTGTGGTCCAGGCCCGAGCCCCAGCCCAGCTCCTGGGAGCCACCCGGCCGCGGCTGCTGGGGTCTGGGCTGGCGGGGCTGGGGGGCCTGTCCGTGGCTGATCTCCATGTGGAGCCGGAAGCTGGCCTGCGTGGGGAAGGAGCGCTGGCAGGAGCGGCAGGTGAGCTCCCGCTGCTTCTGGTGGACGCGGCGGTGGTTGTAGAGCTGCGAGGAGACGCGGAAGGCTTTGCCACAGTCGTGGCAGCGGTGGCGGCGGGTTTCGGAGTGGATTCGGCGGTGGTTCTTCAGGGCGAGCAGGTTGGAGTAGGTCTTGAGGCAGACGGCGCAGTGGTAAATTCCGACGGTGTGGGTGTTCTTGTGATTGAGGAGGGAGCTGGCATGGCGGTAGGAGCGGCCGCACTGATCACATCTGTGCAGGGACAGAAGAGGAAAATACCAGAGGAGAAAGGAACAAGGATTTAGGAAAGGGGGAGGAAGATGCAGAAAGACGAGGAACAAGGGTTGGGGAAAGGGGAGAAAGGAGAGATTAGAAACTGATCATGGTTGCTTGGATGTCACCAATCTAAAAGCTGTTTTATAGTTTGTTACTGGTTACCACTTTGTTAGTATATAGTAGTTCGTAGTTAAAATAGAAACATTCTTTCAGACTAAGTCTTTAAAAAAAAAAAGGTAGCTATATCTCATACATACATACACACATACAGGTATATGATCTGAAATCCGGCTTTTAAACCTTCAAGAAGACTACTAAAAGTGGTGTACCATTTTATCTTTAGAGTTACTAGACAAGGTAAGAACACTGGTGGGTGGGGTGGGGTGGGGGGAAGTGCAGGAAAGACTCTACGGACAAATTTTGGAATTTGGGAGGCAATTATTGCTTCCTGCACTGCACAAATGGACGCAAACTTTGTTCACAGCTGAAACCACCATGTTGAATACAACAATCCAATACAAGATATCATCAGTCACAGCCTGCTTTACAGTGAATGCCGAATTTTACAACAAAGCGATACAAGGAAATCCCATTAGAAACACTCAAAGTGGCCCTATAGTGGGAGGTACAATAATACTCATCAGTTGCTATCTGGAAACCACGAGGATTAACTTCACCTAATCATGTGCAGTGCAGCTAGCTCTTCCCTTCCATTCCTTTAATTTAGATCAAAATCACAATAGCCAAAAGCTCAGTCACATAATTTGGCCCTAATACAGTCTCTGTTCTAATTTCTGGCCAATAAAATAAAGCTACGAAAAGGACAACAGTCAATCACAAACAAAACACTACAGTCAAATTCATAACAAGTACAGGGAACACAGAAAAACATTACTTTTACTTCATGTGCAACTTAATATTGGTGTCAAATTGTGAAAAGATATACATCTAAATATAGAAAAATGCTTGATTGTAGATAGCCTAGGAAAAGAAAAACTAAATGTGTGATATATGCTAACTGAAAGCAAACAGGGTTGACTTATCTGGTCTCTCCACTAATTCAATTTGTCCAAACTTCAGAAAAATCCGAATTCCGGCACGCGTATGGTCCCAAGGAAGCCGGATTGGAGATCATATACCTGTAATAGACATGTACAGACCTAAATTGATCTTCACTATTTTTTTTGTTTTCAACTTCGGAGAATCACAAACAACTGACGAGAACTCACGTGTACCGACACTCTTCGCCCTCTCCTGCGGGTGCAGCGGCCTTCCTCCTGCCTTCCATGCCTACCTGGTTGTCCCCGCAGCGGTGCCTAGCCAGGCCCGATCTCCCCTGGAAACTCTTCCCACAGCTCGGGCAACCGAAGGGCGTGGCACCCTCCTCATGGACCTTCTGGTGGTTGCGGAGGAACCTGGCCAGCCGGAAGGCTTTGCCGCACGTGTGGCAGATGTGCTTTTTCCGCTGCGTGTGAATGCGCATGTGGTTGCGCAGGGCCATGTAGTTGGTGTAGGGCTTGTCACAGAAGTTGCAGCGGAAGTCACCTGTCTTGTGGGTGTGCTTGTGGTTCAGCAGGGAGCTGGCGTGCTTGTAGGCGCAGCTGCACAGGTCACAGGCGTAGGGTCTCTCGTCAGAGTCAAGGTCCACGCTGCGGCCCTCCATGCTGAGGTTGGAGCTGTTGACGGAGGCAGAGGAGGAAGGCAGGTGTTGGGCCGGGCAGTCGTGGGCAGCTAGCTCGTCGGCTGTTGCGTATCCTTCGCAGCAGCCGTCACACTCAAAATCCATCTGGGCTCCGGGACCTTGGGGACCCTTGCAGAGGCCCGCAGTGTTGTGGGTAGCAAGCTGTTTCTGGGTGCGGAAACCCTTTCCACACTCCTGGCAGTTGTGCTTCTTCTGGGCGAAGTGGAGACGCAGGTGGTTCTTCATGGCCAGCCGATTGGGGTATGTGGAGTTACAGACATTGCAATGGTATTCCCCGATCTTGTGGAGGTTTTTGTGGTTGGCCAGGCTGCCTGCATGGCGGTATGTCTTGCCACACTCGTCACAGGCAAAGGGTCGGCGCCCGCCCTCAGACTGGTCAAATTTCTGTGGCCTAGATGTTCCTGCAGAGGAGTAGGGCTTCTTGAAGCCATGTTGGGAATGGGCATATTTGACACCCATTCCATGGCTCTTGGAGGACTCTCCTCTCATACTCTGCATATGGGAAGGTCCAGCTTGCTGGAAGCGGGATCCATTGGGACCAGTGCGAATCAGACCCTTGGCCCGGTGCTCCTCATGGAGACGCAGGTGGTTGATCAGCTGCTTTTGAATCTTGAAGGCCTTACCGCATTCTTCACACTTGTGCCTGCAGCAAGGAAGGGGAGAGATTAAGAGTAATTAAGAAATTCTACCAATGTTTAACCTGCATTAAAAAATATAGGCATTGGAATACATATTTATCAAACCTAAATTGTCCTAAACAAGCCTCAGTTATTCCACAAACTTTCCACTTTCCACAAACAGTTCCTTTGTTGAAAGGTGTTTTTGACAGCTTTGTGAACTTAAAAAGGTCAGGTATTCCACTGTGCCCAAACTACATTCTCACATTCTACAAGTTGTACAGATGAGTGATCATTTAAAAAAAAAAAAAACGTTTTATTCAGGCAAAAGGTATAACTGATGCTAAATGGTAGAGGGAGAAACGAGAACGTACCTCTTCAAGTCAAAGTGGGTCCTTTGGTGGTTCTTGAGTGCCAGCAGATTGTAGTAACGCTTCTGGCACACCAGGCAGCGGAACACTCCGGTCTTGTGGGACTTCTTGTGGTTGAGGAGGGAGCAGGGGTGCCTGTACCCTCTGCCACACTGGTCGCATTTGTGGGGCCTGTCGCCTTGTTCGCCCATCGACCTGCGTCCGTCTCCTCCGACATCTCCGCTGCCGCCAGCTACCCCCCCACTGACTCCCTCTCCTCCAGACATCCTTTTTGCTCCGTTCAGGCCCTGCTTGCTCAGGTTCCCGGATCGGTTCTTCCCGGGGCAAAGGTGAGTGATCAGGTGGTGGCGGTCGGCGAAAAACATTCCGCAGTCCACGCAAATGTGATTGCGTCCGTCCATCTTGTCATTGCCATTGGCGGAGGTTCCCACAATAGCCTGGGACTGCCGTTCCGCGTTCTGGGGCCCGTGGATAAGCTGGTGATTCAAAAGGTCTTGCTTCCTGGAGAAACTCTGGCCGCAGGTGGAGCAGATCATCCTCCATTCTTGTTCCAAGTTGGACGGCCCAGGTGTGGTTGGATTGTTGGCATGACTGCGGAGATGGCTCCGGAGGGCTCTGAGGCTGGCATAATGGTTGCCGCAGACAGAGCACTGGTACACTTCCCCGTCGTCTTCGTCTTTGTCATTGTTTCCCATCCTTTTGCCTCCACTCTGTGAGTACTGGCGCTGGCTGCTACCCTCCTTCATGCTACTGGAGCCTCCGGAGGGAAGAGATGTTCCACCGGGGCTGTGGTAGTTCATGTTCCCCATGAAGCCATTGGACATGTTGCCCTGTGGTTGCTGCTGTTGGCCACGTCGGGGGCACATGTGGGACTTGATGCCTGATATGTCGCCATACATCTCGCCGCAATCCGCACACATATGTCGGTCCGCTTGGCGGTGTGCCGAGTTGCTTTGAGACAAGGAACCTCCATCAAAGCGGTCGTGGAACTCTAAAGAGTCAAGTCCACTGCTATGACCGCCATCTGGTACAAAGTGGGCAGCGTCACCTAGGTTGCCGGGTAGTGAGATCGGAGTAGTGGCACCACTGCCCTCCTGGACATAGCTCTGCTGAGAATCCAAGGTCAGTGGCTCTGAAGACAGCCAGTCGTTGCTGTCATTGTTGAGGGGCTGGTTGGAGGGTCGGCCCTTGTGGCTACGTAGGTGGCTGTGCAGAGCCGCTAGGTGAGGGTACTGCTTACAGCAGATCGTGCACTGGTAGTGGCCGGTCTGGTGAGATCGCTTGTGGTTCACCAGGCTCCCGGCGTGGCGGTAGCTTTTTCCGCACTCGCCGCACTTGAACCGGCGCTCTCCGTCGTCTGGGGAGTTGGCTTGGGGCACTCGTCCGCCGGACGGGGAGGATACTGAGCCTTGGGACCCGGAGCTCATTCCATCCGAGTTAAGGATGGCGCTCTCCTGACTGTGAGAACTGGGATGAGGGTCATGGGTCAAGTAATGGACCTTGAGGCTCTCGAGATCTGGATGGCCTGCGCCACAATATGCACAAGTATAGATGGGATTGTTTACGGGAGGACCCATGATTGGATCATAGGGGCCCCTCTTGTCACTCGGCAGTGGTGGCAAGGGCAGCGGGTCACCCAGGGCGGGGGTGTAAGCCGGGGAGCGGACTGCACTCAGGTTGTGAGGCATAATGCCGGGGAAGCTGCGAGAGAGGCCCAGGGAGGACGAGGCTGCGTTGTGCAGCAGGATGTGCTCCTGGAAGTCTGCCTTGTTTGGCAGTGCCACTTGGCACAGGTGGCAAAAGCAGGAACCGCCGTCGTCGTTCTGGGACGACTGGTTGCTGCTGCCTCGCTCCGAGCTATGGAGGCTGCTGCTGCTGCTCACCATGGATGCTCCGGGAGTCTTGAACTTGGAGTGGGTACGCTCGTGGCCGTTTAGCGCCGCCAGGTTGCTGAATTGCTTGAAACACACGGAGCACTTAAAAGTCCCTTGCTGGTGACACTTCTTGTGGTTCACCAGGCTACCGTGGTGGCGGTAGGTTCGGTCGCACTGATCGCACTTGAAGGGCCTGTCCCAGGCGTCGTCAGACCCAGGGGAGCCTTTTTTCCCGAGCTCCTCGGCCTCGTGGCTTTGCAGGACACTGTGGGTTATGCCACTGTTGTTCAAATGATTGCGGCCAAAGTTGTCGGAGAGGTCCTGGGCAAGGCTGTAGTCCCGCTCGTCGTGGCCGCCGTCCTCGACTACCTCCTCACTCTCTTCTTCTGTCTGCGCACTACTAGGGGACAATGTATGGATGCGTAAGTGGTTTTTCAAAGCTACTGCGTTGGGTAAAGTACGGGTACAAACGGGGCACTGAAATGAACCTACTTCGTGAGACTTCTTGTGATGGGCTAAACTTCCTGCGTGCTTGTAAATTCTGCCGCACTGCTCACACTCAAAACGTCCGGTCTCTTCCTGCTGATAATGCGCTTTCATATGTTCTAGTAGACTAGGTGTACTCGGGCAAACCATATCACACTCTTTACAGGGGAAACCCTTTGCACGGCTCATATCATGCATTGCCATAGTACTGTAATTCAAATTTGAAGGGAGAATCACAGTTCACAATGCAGTAATGAACAGTGATGAGGAAGAGGTGGGGGGAGGGGGGGGGAGGGGGGAGACTGTGGCTTAGCTGTTTAGCAGTGGGCGGTGGTAGCCATTTTCTCCCCAGAAGCTGGGTAAAGGTTCAGCCAATCAAGGCCCTTCCTGGCAAGCAGGAGGTGGGCCTGGGGTCACAGCGGCCAATGAGGTAACACTGTAACAAACAGAGGGGGAAAAAACACTACATTAAGTAATCAAATTGCATTCAGTTGCATTTCTAAATCTAGTCCTAAACTACATATAAAATACATTCCTTATTTAGCTGATATGATGAGGCAATGAAGGAATCCACTGGTAAAATCCAAATGCAAAATGTCCCTGCCAAGTGATATTGTTGCATTGCATGTAATCCAATGTATTCCTTCTGCTTCCGATGTCACATAAAACCCATCACCTCTGTTTAACATTTAGCTGTTAAAAAAAAAAAAAAAAAAAAAAAATCAGCATTTTGTCGTTGAAGAATCAGATTGTCCTCACAGCTAGACCTAAAGAACACTCCAACTCACACTGAAAGCCGCGGCTATGTTTACCTAGCCTGCAGGGCCACACCTTTGTTTATAGTGTAAAGAGAAAAGCAGAGAGACCCCCCACCCCCAATCCACCACAGCAGTGACAAAGGGCCAGATGTGTTACTGCCCTTCCCCCACTGATGGTCAAACCGCTTCGGTAACCCGCTGTTTATACTTGAAACCCTTTAACTTTTTTTTATTAGCTCGACACTAATTTAGCCGTTGTATTAACTGATTGACCGTTTGTGTTTTAGCTTTTATTAAACAAATTTTCACCATCAAATTAATATGTATGCAACAATATCGGTTAAAAATGCAATGTAACAAGTCTAAAAGGTAGCACGGCCACGTGGATTGCAATTCCACTGACATTGCCTTTTGGAAAAGCTTGCAGGTTTTACAGGTAAATCTTTCTCCCTGGATTCTCCCATCATGCCGTTTCTTGGGCTGCCCTCTGCGCCGAACCCGCCCCGCGTCTTGGGTTTTTTTTTTTTTAGGGGCTTGCGGTTCCTAAGCTGGTGGCTCAATATTGACATACTGTGTTTGTTCCTGCCACCACGTGAGCAAGAGACGCAGGGGGGGAAGGCGACTCCACCGCCCAGCATTTCTTCATACAATGGGTTAATAGTCCGCGCCCCGTGCGCGCGCTAAGGCCAGAGCAGATCACCAGGATCTGGATGCGGCCATGCGTACGGCGAGCAGGAAGTGTGTGTACAATACACCTCTGCTCTTTGCGTACCATAAACGTCTCATACCAGAACCCAACCCCCGATGCAAATGACGACGAGTAAGACCACGCTGAATAACTGGACGACAAACGACCAGCACAATGAGATCTTTATACCATATATATATATATATCATTAATGACACTTTTTTTTTTTACACTGATGGCCTGTTGGGGTTTTTTTGTCGAGCATTTCTATAGCAAGTACACCGAGATTGTATAGAATCTGCAATAGTCCAAATAGTTGTTTGTAAATAGTTGCAATCATTTGTTGACGGCCAGTCGTGCCTTACAAAACTTTCCAGATCCATTTGGAACAGAAACTTTAATTAACATCGATGTCTAATGCTTAAAGGTTATTGTGTATGTGATTGACGTATGTAATTGCCATCCCAGACTCATTACAAATAGCATGACCGTTGGCTGCCCCCCCCCTTCCGTAGGTCATTGGACACCGTTTGACGTTACACCTTAAAACCTGTTTATTTTGGCTGTTCAATTTAGGTGACAAAATAGATATAAGATACTGTGTGTGTGTGTGTGTGTGTACTTCTACTCAGACCTTATTACTGCCCACCAACATCCTGGATGTGAGGGAAACTATTCGAGACATTACGGGACGATTCATGAATGTACATGTGCAGTGCTGATGCACTAGCTCCATGTCTGATAGTCAAATGGAAGCCACTAATAATTAACAATGTAAAGCAATGAAAACAAAAGTAGGGGTTACCAAATGCAGTCACATTTGAGTTGTGAATCAGACTTAATGTGGTAGATGGTATGTGTGAATAAGCAAAAGTATGCTTCACCAGTTTGAGTATTTGGCAGGTATCACAGAGCCGCTACATCACTTAAGACATTTTCCATGTGGATTAAAAGTTAATTTTGTCCTGAATGTGGTCCAAATTAAATTGAATTGTGGGTTTGAGTATATCGATGGTGAAAACATTTTCCGAGGAGCATATTTCAGCAGTAATCGAACCATGAGGCTGGTAATTTGGGGGTTGAGCTGAGATACCTGACAAACACATCTGCCTGACGTCTCACAGATAGAGTCACACAACTCCGGTTTAATATAGAGTTTGCAAGCAGCAGCCACGCAAGCTTATCTGCCATTGGCCCCGTCTTTAAAGTGAGAAGCCTTGTTAAGATGCTTTAATATGTCTGACGCTTGCTCTAGGTAAATAGGTTCTAAAAGAGGCACGCTACACCCCCTCCACACCAGCCTTACACGAGACTGACTATAACCTATAGACCCGAGGAAACTGCAACAGGTAAGATGCTGGTCCGTTAAAGCAGCAAATCACCACTCTATAACAGATTACAGCAAAGTGTATACAAGATATAGGCAAAAGTACAGATGCATGCGAACACAGAAAAGAAGAGAAATTATTTATTCAAATGCAAATCCATTTCAGAAAATTCCTAAACTGGGAAAGACGGACCAAAGGGTTTTCTATCACAAGTCAAATCAAAGGTAGCCGTCTTCATCCTCGTTAGCTGATCTGGATTAACTAATATAGCCACGGGGCTCACTGCAGGATCAACAGCCCTCACACCCTAATAAAGAAAGGTACTCTTTCTCAGACCAGCTAGAGCCACAGAGAGAGACGGAGACGGAGGGAGAGAGAGAAGGGGAGAGAGAGGGAGGGAGAAAGGGATAGTGTGAGAGACAGAGGGAGAGAGAAAGAGAGGAATGGTGTGAGAGAAAAGAGAAGAGTGGAGAGAGGGAGCGAAACAGTGTTTTACAGACTGCCTGGATTTGCAAAAGAGTGTGAAAAAAGGAGGGAAAAATATTCGGCAGCAGCAGCTCAAAGCTAGAGAGAGAGAGAGAGAGAGAGCGAGAGAGGGAAAAGAAAAAAAAGGTGTGGGAGAGGCTTTGATTGGCGGGATAGAAAATGGAGGGGCTGGGGGAGCGAGCGAGACGCAGAGAGGAGAGCGAGGAGAGCTTGCGCGCATGCACACACACACACCCGCGCGCGCGCGCACACACACACGCGCACCCGTGCACATGTGCGTGCACGTGTGCAGACAGAGCCAACGGGCCTTGATGTGCTGCAGCCTGGCAGGTAGGCGCGCAGGAGGGGGGAGGGGGAGGGGCGAGGGGGAGGAATGGCCGACAGCCACATATTGTGTGTGGACCAAACACTGGCTTTAGGACAGAAAATAAACAACGCACACACAAACACACAATAGGCAGAATAAAAAGGGTGAAGCCCATCAGTCTTTCATTTAAACCACAACCATGTTTTTTGTCATTATGCATGAATAAATGAATGAATTTTGAATTTT
>JAOQGG010000082.1:7144288-7154655 GCA_027123015.1 Urophycis regia | reverse complement strand
GTGTGTGTGTGTGTGTGTGTGTGTGTGTGTGTGTGTGTGTGTGTGTGTGTGTGTGTGTGTGTGTGTGTGTGTTACCCTCTGATGTTGACCTTGGCCAGCACAGCCAGGTTAGTGATACTGGATACCAGGGGACTAATGTTGTCAAACTGGTTGGAGCTGAAACAACACAAATTAACCATCATTTATCACGTAATAAACAAATCTACCAAAGCTTTTCCCCGGAACAAGCTGGCACAGAGTCGCCAGCCAGTCAGTATACCTGACTATCTGCAGGTCAAACTTGACAGAGGTGTCTTGTTCTGAGAGCTGGTGGACACTGAACCGCAGCTCCGCCAGCACCTGGCCAATCACAGTACGGGATACAACAACCAATGAACACAGGAAAGAGGCATAGATTATCCCATAACTAATTTATACCTATTCCCAAGATCACCTGTTCCTTAAATAGTTTACAATAACATATTAATCGATTATCCCTATACTTTTTAGGGATTAGGGAATGAGAGAATAAGTGAACCAATTGGGACATGGCCAATGTAGTCTACGGTGTGGTACAGACTACTTCCTGGTAAATTATAGTGTACTTGGATTATGTATTTACTGTTTACTGACCTTGGCGCCTCCCTTCATGGGGTTTCCGAGTTCACACACAACCACTCTGGTCTGGTTCTCTATCTTGGAGTAACATGACAGCCTGGATAGAGCCTGGAAAAAAACATTACATTACCACTCACAACATATTCTGGACCTGGACAGTTACTTACCGGACAAGAAAATGGCCTGGACCAGAACATTGCCCAAACCAGAATTACATGACCAATTGTCATATAACCAATCTGGTCCTGGCTATGCTGAAGGTCCCATAACACACCAGAGACTCATACCACACCAAAACATAACCTGGCCCAGTACTTCATCACCACACTACAACACAGCCTGGACCAGTACAGTGACATTACCACACACAAACATAGCACGGACGAGAATATGGGCTGGGACAGTGAACATCACAATGTGAAAAATTTCAACTAGCTCCTAGCTTAAAATGCTGCTGATGGAAAGTGATTTCAATATGTGTAATCAATAAAATAAAATCTGATTTTTCTGATTTAAAAAAAATCAGATTTATTCAACAAGAATCGGAAGGGTTTAAGAATACAAGGCAGTCAAGGCAGAATGAAATGTTTGGCAGCGGCAACGATGACACAACGCAGAGTAGTCACTTCTGGTCAGACGCAGGAGGAGCTAGGCCTGGAGGCCACCCACAGCGCCCAGAGCCTCCTAGTGTCGCCTACACCCGCTGCCAACAGTTCGCATGCCACCCTAAGCCCCCAAGAAACAGCATCATCTCCTTACAAGCCACAGAGCTTCTAAAGCCAGCAAGCTCCAACCATAACAACTGGCTCTGCGCCTTTGGCCAGACCGAGGATCCAGTGGCCCCAATCCTCGAAGAGAACTGCAGTGGCAGCAGTTCGGTGAGGATGTAGATCGGTTCCTGGAAGTGACAGACAAAGGGGACGTGGACTGTCGGCTGGAAACGATGACCACCCTCATAGTGAACATCCCGGCCGAGCGTTTTGGAACAGAGGCACCCAAGCCCACGCCATCGGCCTATGCTACAAGCCACAGAGCAAGGAGAATCCAGTCTCAGGGAAGAGCTTAAGGTGCTAAAGAGGCAGTACAAGAAAGCAGGGGAAGTTGAGAGAGCTGCCCTAACAGATCTGAGAGCAATTCTAAGGAAACAACTCTTGACCCTGCGGAGAGCGGAGTTCCACAGGAGGAGGTGGAAAGAGAGGGCCAGGAAGATAACTGCTTTCCTGGCCAATCCTTTTAAGTTGACCAAGCAGCTTCTCGGTCAAAAGAGGACTGGCCGCCTTACCTGCTCCAAGGATGCCATTAACGACCACCTCAAAGCCACGTACAGTGACCCTATCAGAGAACAGCCGCTGGATCTATGTGATGCACTGACAATACCATCAGAGCCTACATTGGAGTTCAACCTCAAGGAGCCCTGCCCTGGTGGGAGAGAGCACGGTCAAGCTCAGCACCAGGCCCAAGCGGAGTGGCATATAAGGCTTTTAAGAACTGCCCAAAGCTACGACATCGGCTTTGGAGGGCTCTGAAGGTGATCTGGAGGAGAGGAAAGATCGCCCAGTCATGAAGGTATGCTGAGGAAGTGTACATACCGAAAGATGAGAAATAGAAATACTTTATTGATCCCAAGCTGGAAAATTATGGCATAGCAGCAGCATTGCAATACAATCAATTAAAGAATGAATGCAATGTAGAAAATAAAAAGTATATGTATGTATAAAAAATATATTAAAAATATAAAATAATTTTAGTGCAAGATAAAGAACAGTTGTACATAAATATAAGGTGCTTGGAGACTGTTGTTATAAGTTATTGGCTGTTATTTTACAGTGTAATGGCATGTGGCAGGAAGGATTTCCTATATCTGTCCCTTCGACAGCGCTATAGCAGGAGCTGTAGCAGCCTCTGAGAGAAGGTGCTCCGCTGTCTGACCACTGTTTGATGGAGAGGGTGCTGATCATTGTCAATGATGGATAACAGTTTTTTCAGCATTCTCCTCTCCACCACAGACTCAAAAGAGTCCAGCCCGAGATCTAGTACAGAGCCAGACTTCTTGATGATTTTATCAAGTCTGTTGGTGTTGCTGGCTCTGGTGCTGCTGCCCCAGCACTCAGCAGCAAAGAAAATGGTGCTAGCAACAACAGACTGGTAGAAGATCTCAAACATCTTGATGCAAACGTTGAAAGATCTCAGCTTCCTCAGGAAATAGAGTCTGCTTATCCCCTTTTTGTACACAGCCTCGGTGTTAGATTTTCAGTCTAGTCTGTTGCCGATCACCACTCCCAAGTATTTATAGTCCTGCACCTCCTCCACCACGTCCCCCCTGATCCGTAGTGGCTGTGAAGGCAACCTCTTTGTCCTCCCGAAGTCAATCACCATCTCTCCGGTCTTGTTGACATTCAGCCTCAGGTGATTCTGTTCGGACCACTCCACAAAGTTGCCTCCCAGTGTCCTGTACTCACCCTCCACTCCACCTCTTATACACCCGACAACAGCTGAGTCATCAGAGAACTTCTGCAGGTGACATGACTCAGAGTTGTACTGAAAGTTAGTGGTGTACAAGGTGAAGAGGAAGGGAGAGAGCACAGTTCCCTGTGGAGCATCTGTATCACTGACCACAGTGTTTCCCACAAATTGACGAGACTATGGCGCACCGCCATAGTCTAATTTCAGCCACAATAGTTTCAATATCCACCCGGACCAGAGCTAGTGAGCAGAGCTGAGCGGTGTGAATATTCCGCTCCTCACTCAGAGGACTGTTCTCTCGGCCGCTCCTCACTCTAAATCGCGTCCGGCCGCTCCTCACTCTAAATCGCGTCCGGCCGCTCCGATCATTTTCGCTCCCCGCTCCACTTAAAAATCATGCCGCTCCACTGCAATCATTCCACGCTCGCTCCAATTTAAATGAGGGAGAAATAATCTACTACGAATTGCCACCTTAAACAGAAAACGTACATCCTAAAGAACTAAGAGCAATGGCAATATATTTCCACGCTGCAGCAACATTCCACCCGCTCCTCGCTCGCTCGCGCTCCGCTCATTAGCTCTGCCCTGGACTCATTTCACCTAGTGTTGTTTCGGTCGTGAGCGATTCGTTCAATATGAACTCATCTTTTATATGACTCAGGAGTAATGAGTCGTCTCAGTAAGTGATTCGTTCAGTGAGTGATTCATTTTCATGCAGTATCTTCCATGGCCACATGACAACAGTTTGTTCACCAGATCGTTCATACGGTTCGGTCTCGTTCATTTGTCACGTGGCTGGCAGCTCAGGCTTAACGATTCGTTCTCGTTCATCGAGTCGTTCATTTGTCACGTGACAGGCAGCTCAGGCTGAACGATTCGTTCTCATTCATTCATTCGGATTGGTCACTCGTTCATTTGTCACGTGACAGCTACCCAGTCACTGTGGTGTCGTGCTTTCAAACAACAGTGGCTGGCGGTTTCGGACGGCCTCGACTTCTTGGGGACTGGGACCAAGCAGGAGGTCTTCCACAGCAACAGGATTTTCTCCTGACTCAGGCTCAGGTTGTACAGATGTCCCAGTACAGGAGACAGCTGGCTGGCACAGGTATTCAGGATCCTGGGTGAGATACCATCAGGGCCTGCAGCCTTTCGCTGATGCAGTCTCCATCTGCCTCTAACCCTGAGGAGGAGGAGGAGGAGGGGGTGGGGGGAAGGAGGAGGGGCAGATGGAGATGTGTTGTACTGGTTATACTGGTTAGCTCTATCCAGGCTCCCAGATGTCTTCCTGTTCTTCCCCTTCATCCCCATGATGTTCTTCATTCCTGCCCACACATCCCTCACACTGTTCTGTTGGAGTTTGGCCTCCAGCTCCCTCATGTAGTTTTCTTTGCACGTCCTCAGCATCACACGGAGTTCGTGCTGCACTCTCCTCTGCTCTTCTCTGTCTCCTGACCTGAAAGCCTTCTTCTTCTTGTTCAAGAGTGCCTTCACGTCACTGGTAATCCAAGGCTTGTTGTTGGAGAAGCAGTGAACAGTCTGGGCTGGCATGGTGGCGTCCATGCAGAATCTTATGTAGTCGGTTATGCAGTCGGTCATGTTATCAATATCCTCCCCATGTGGCTCACAGAGAACATCCCAGTCTGTTGAATCAAAGCAGTCCTGCAGTGCCTCGGCAGTCTCCTGTGTCCACTTCCTCACTGTCCTGATGTGTGGACATACTTGGGAGTCATCATGACCAGGTTGTGGTCTGACTTGCCAAGGGGGGGAAGGGCTGTGGCTTCATATGCGTCCATTGCATTAGCATATAGTAAATCCAATGTTGTATTGTCTACGGTGGGGCAGTCAACATTATTATGATTACTTAAAATATTGTTCAGTGAGGCATGGTTAAAATCACCTGTAATGACCATGAACGCATCCGGGTGTTTAGTCTGTAGTTTAGCGGTGGCGGAGCTGATGACTTGACAAAAAACCGCTGCATCAGCTGACGGGGGGATGTAGACACCGATAGTAATGGTGGACGTGAACTCCCTCGGCAAATAATAGGGGCGCATTCCCACAGCCAGGAGTTCAATGTCCGGGGTACAGAGACGTTCCTTCACGCTGACATGTTGCACCACCTTTCACTCACATAAAGCGCAAGCCCGCCACTTTTCTTCTTCCGACTTTTGGAAAAGTCTCTGTCTCCACATATTAAACTGTAACCGGGAACCTCAACGCTGCTGTCCGGGATGTGCGAGTGCAGCCAGGTTTCACTGAAGCAGAATAAGCTACACTCGCAGTATTCCCTCTGTGTCTTCACCAGCGCTGAAAGTTCGTCCATCTTATTCCCCAAAGACCTCACGTTTCCCATTATAATCGCTGGGCCTGCTGGTTTGTGTCTTCTTCTTTTCTCCCTCTGTTTGGTTCCAGCCCTACAGCCCCAGGGTTTCCTCTGTAACTCCTGCGGGACCGCAGGTCTGTCTCCGGGCAGCAGCACAGCCTTACGTAGGGCAAATAGCTGATCGCACGTGTAAACGGTGCCCCCACTACTACTGGTAAAGTTCTCTGTTACGAAAAGTAAAATAAAGTAACAGAAGAACACAGAGAAATGTAACAAAACTTTGTCCAGCCATTGTCTCAAACGTTACACACGGATGTTGAATACTTTAAAAACAAATGAAAAGACTGAAAAACAACAAATAAACAAAACTTAAAAAACACGAGGGGAGCTGCAGCTACAGGCTGCCGCCTAAGGCAGCTCCAGCCTGAGAACATGAGCCGGTTTCGTGTCATCTCCTTGCTCAGTGTGGAGAGCAAAATCTTCTTCAGCATCATAGTCAAGAGACGCTCCAACTTCTTGTTGAGCAATAAGTACATCGACACATCAGTGCAGAAGGGAGGAATACTGGGAGTTCCTGGTTGCCTGGAACACACAGGCGTGGTAACCCAACTCATCAGGGAGGCGAGAGAAGGGAGAGGGGATCTGGCGGTGCTATGGCTGGATCTCACCAACGCCTATGGCTCGATACCACACAAGCTGGTTGAAGTCGCAATGGAGAAACACCATGTTCCCCAGAAGGTGTAACACCCCATCCTGGACTACTACAGCAAGTTCAGCTTGAGAGTCTCCTCTGGCGAGATGACATCTGACTGGCACCAGCTGGAAGTTGGCATAATCACTGGGTGCACAATGTCAGTGACCCTATTTGCGCTGGCTATGAACATGCTGGTCAAGGCAGCTGAACCAGAATGCAGAGGTCCCCTAAGCAAATCTGGAGTAAGGCAACCTCACATCAGAACCTTCATGGATGACCTCACAGTGACGAAACAACAACAACTGTTCTGAAGAAGGGGAAGGTAACAGACAGAATGTGCTTCAGCCTGGGAGTACATCAGATCCCACCAGTCACTGAGAGGCCAGTGAAGAGCTTTGGAAAGGCCTTCAACTGCAGTCTGAAGGCCACAGATTCCATCAAGGCAACCGGTGCCCACCTGGAGGGCTGGTTAAGGACAGTGGACAAGTCTGGACTCCCTGAAAGATTCAAGGCCTTGGTCTACCAGCATGGGATCCTCCGAAGAATTCTCTGGCCGCTCCTCATCTACGAGGTCCCCATGGCTGTGGTGGAGGGCTTTGAGCAAAATGTGAGCAGTTATCTGTGAAGATGGCTGGGATTTCTACACAGCCTAAGCAGCATTGGGCTGTAAAACCAACACGCTCAGGCTCCCCTTCAGTTCAGTCAGAGTGGAGTTCATTGTGGCACAGGCACGGGAACACCTGCAGTACTCTGGATCTAGAGATGCCCAAGTGTCCGGGGCAGGGATTGTTGTGAGGACAGGGAGAAAGTGGAGGGCAGCCGATGCGGTCCAGCAAGCAGAGTCACAACTGAGGCACATGGCCATCCTGGGAACAGTGGCACAAGGCAGAGCCGGACTGGGGAGCAAACCAGCAACCTGATTCGACTGTGCCAGCGGAAGACAGCGGCAGAGATTGGTGCAGGAGGAGTTGCGAGCTTCAATCAAGGAAGAGCAGACCAGCAGAGCAGTGGCCATGTGGCAGCAGGGCGCCTGGATGAAGTAGGAGCAGGCGATGGAGCAAAGTGTCACCTGGACATCTGTTCTTGATACAGGGGGTTTACGATGTCCTTCCAAGTCCATCCAACCTGTGCACATGGGGCAAAATAAAAACACCTGCATGCCCCCTGTGTTCCCAAACAGGTACACTGGAACACATCCTGAGCAGCTGCTCCAAGGCGCTGGGTGAGGACGGTATCGATGGAGGCACGACGAGGTCCTGAAATCCATCGCTGAAGCAATCAGCAAGGGGATCAAGGGAAGCCGATACACCCAAACCACAGCTAAGGCCATCTGCTTTGTCAGCAAAGGACAAAGGCCGGAAAAAAACACCAAGGAACTGCTCTATGGTTTGCTCTCCATAGCCCGAGACTGGGTGATGACAGTTGACCTGGAGAAGCAGCTGAAAATTCCACCACACATCACCCAGTCTAGATTGAGACCTGACATCAACTTGGTCTCAGAGGCCACAAAGCAACTCTTATTGCTGGAGCTGATTGTTCCCTGTGAGGAGAGGATGGAGGAGGCCCAAGAAAGAAAGAGGGAGAAGTACCAGGAGCTGGTGGAGGACTGTCAGAGGAACGGGTGGAAGACCAGGTGTATGCCAGTGGAGGTGGGTTGTAGGGGGTTTGCCAGCCACTCCCTGAGCAAAGCCTACGGCACACTAGGCATAACGGGTGTCAACAATAGAAGGGCCATAGGCAAACATAGGTAGCAGAAAAATGATCCAGATGGCTCTGGTTGAAAAGGGGAGAGCAGTGGTTGTAGTGGGTATAGCATGCCACTTGGACACAGGCCGAGATTTGATCACCTCGGTTGGGTCACCTGGATGAGGGTGTCTGTTGGAAGACCCGAAACACCCAGTGAGTCTGATGATTTGTCCAAGTCTGTGCATCAGTAGATGTATTGTTAACTACAAGTAAGTACCTCTCTCTTTGTTAAAATAATGTTACTATCGACACTCAAAAAAGCCCACCCAAACACACCACCCAGCCAACAGAGATACCCTAGTTCGCATCATGCAGTTGCACACCAAGTAAGAGCAGACAGAAAATTGTTTTAATTTTGAAAGTCTCTTGCCTACTAACTGGGAGGGGCTCAATTGATGCATGTTTTGACTTTAAGTTATGTTATGACACCAGAGGATATGCTGTCCAAACCTGGCTGCGGACTACGTTGGTGTACTCTGCCTGGGGTGGAGGGTAGACATGGAGCTCTGCCTCGTAGGCCCCCTCTCCACGATTCTCGGCGTTGATCTCTAGCGTCAGCTCATTGTCATCACCGATGTAGAGCTGCTGCCGGTCACTTGAAAGATAACCACACACTTTGGTTTTCGCATTGACTGGGGAACACAGCGTTTTTGACAGGGTACAAAACAGTGCAATGTGTGGGCTGTTTGTTTATTGATGCATGTTAAAGTGAGATGTGATACAATCATTCAAGTAATATTGTAGATCAATTGTAGGCAGTGGTATATTCTGGGGCTGTATGGGAAAATTTGACTAGTTTTGGCTTAGTAGACCCAGCAAATTCTGCAGCAATTCGAAGCTCAATGCAATGTAGTCTTTCAAGTTGATGGCAACCCTGCTGTTTTGTCTGTGTGAATACCCATATCTAAATATATCTTCACCAACTCTAACTAAAACTCATAGATACCACTTGAACCCTAACCAGCCTGACAACAGGCTTACCTCTTCACAGACAGCCTGAGATCAGGTGTACAGATGTTGTCATCACCACAGTCCAGCAAGATGTGAGCCTGCAGGAAATAACAGTGTTGATGTTACCTGCTAGTTGTTGTAGTTTAGCTAAAAGTTACCTGCTTGGTTGGTAACCCCTTTGAGCATTTATGTTGCAATCACAGGAAGTTTGTACATTTTCAATACAACACAGAGCAGCGCTTAAATCTTGAAAACCAGAAGTGGGTTGCAAAATAAATACCAAATCAACTTTTAGAGACACCAGCATGTTAGAGGGTGGGGTCAGCAAGGTTACCTGTTTGTTGAGGTTGGGAGGGGAGGGGGTACCTGCTTAGTGAGGTTGGAAGGAGCTTTCATGTCCAGGATGGGCAGCAGGCCGGTGCTGTCGGCTGCCAGCTTGTAGTCCAGACTGTACTCCATCGCCACAGAGATGGGAGTTATCTTGTCCTGGAACTCCCCATCATCCTGAGAGAGCGCAAGCGAGAGCAGTAGAGAAATCTGTGTTAGCAGTCCTTGTTAAAATGGATTACCAGTTCTGCCCGCAGCATGTTTGCAAAGATCCAGGTCCTAACTCAGAGACACGATGAGGATCTTCATTTAAACTTCCATGTGGTGTTAACATATACAACATATACACATGAGGGAAACATAGTGTTTCTGACATGAACATTCTGACATTCTGAAACATGAACCGAATTTGAAAACTGTGAGACATAACGTGAAAAAAATGTTACAAAATCATTGAAATGCACTGCTGAAAAAAAAAGTGATCTGAAAATAATGTTTAAATTTCACATTTTATTTGTGTCTTGCTGCCCAAAACAAAACAGTAAGTCTTTGCCTATGCATAGACCAGACACCCGCAAATTGACCATGTACAGGTCTATGACGCCAAAGTGTATTTTGGCCTTTGGCAACTGTGTAAGCTGTGTGCAGCTGTGTGTTAGCGGCTATGTATTAGCGGGTATGTTTTTGTGGCAAGGTGTGAGCATCTTGGTGTTGGCAGTGCTAACACAAGCTCACTCTGAGATAAGCCTCCTGCTCCTCGCAGGCGGGTCCTTGGCCATTGAATACACTCATATTCTTAGCATACTGGAAGGTTCTGCTGTGGAGGAACAGGACACGCTTGGTGGCCTCCTTGTGTTTCATACGGTCCAGAACCAACTCCACCCTGAAACCTAACAGAAACATCATAACCAATCCGACATCACATTATTACTTAGGGTAGAGGTCAGAGGGATTATGGGTTAACACAACAACAGACCAAAGTGTCACAAAGGCAGAGATGAGGGAAGCACAGATTGAAAAGAAAGGAGAGAGTGGAAGAGATGGAGTGGAAGAGAGGTAGCAGCTGGCTGTAGGAGAGAGGCATGCCTTACTGAGAGTAACTGGAGCTCCCTTGCCAGAGGCCTTCAGACAGTACTTCACCTTAAAACTGAACAATAACACATATTCAGAAATCACACAGAAGTGTGTATAATCTTTGTGTGTGTGTGTGTGTGTGTGTGTGTGTGTGTGTGTGTGTGTGTGTGTGTGTGTGTGTGTGTGTGTGTG
>JAOQGG010000082.1:6977407-6987823 GCA_027123015.1 Urophycis regia | reverse complement strand
GGGGACTAATTATTATATTTACTTACCTATACCTAGGATTAATAACTAGGATTGCAATTATTGGGTTATGGTTCGATCTGTGCTTCTCTGCAAGCAAATTGTACTATAAAATTACATATATACATATATATGGGAGATCCTTACCATCTCACAGTATTCAAAGACCAGCAGGAAAGGAATAGCTTCCACACACTGTCCCAGGCATTGCAGGATGTTTGGGTGCTGCAGCACTCTGCAAACACAACGCACAACATTTTCTTATTAACCAGGTCAGTGGTTTAAAAATAAATGTCTGCCTCGATCATGGAAACTCAATGTAATTTCCATAGGGAAAGACAGAGGGTGCTACCCACACGGGAGGAAACAACAATATTAATATGATAATGAGCGGTGAAAATGGTCATTATAAACTAATGACCAAATTACCAAGAACAAAATAGACAGACGCATTATTGACAATGTTACTGTAGATCCAAAATCTGTTTCTGTTTGCGATAGTGAGTACAAAGAGGATGATGATGATGATTAACTCACCTGTATGGGTCCCCCTGCTGCAGGAAGCTGTTCTGCTCTTTAGCACTAGCGTTAGCATTCAACTCCTTGACCACAACCCTGGTGACACCTGGGTCTGTGTAGATCTCACTGAGAAGAACCTGGGAACCCACGTTATGCAAATGTTAAACAAGGAGACATTGAAGTAACCAAAGGCATCAATGGGTCAAGAGCTATAGGTGCGTGTAAACAGGACCTACATGTATGTTTCAAAAGAAAGTGAAAACCTGGGGAATTGTTTTGGTCTTGGAAAAAGGTAAAGTGAAATTTAAAGCTAGGGCAGGTAATTTATTTCCAATGCATTTCGTGTCATATTTGTTAAAATTATCTTCACATCCTGACAGTAATGAATAAATCAAATTCTGGGATGAAAGAAATACTGTAAAAGTGATATCTGTGGCTGTGGCAGATCAGTAATAAGCCCGTCCAATCATTTCATTTGATTGGCCTGAACGAAATGATTGGATGGTGTTCCTGCCTGTGTGCCGACATACCCTACACATGCCCAGTGTACGTGACCAGACTCTTCCACCAGGCGACGCAGACCTGATGCTAAAGCTTGTTCTGGTGGCTTTTTTACTGTATTAACAGCAATGACACGTTTCATTTTCTTCTGACAAATGTACTTTCTGTAAAAAAAAAAAAGCATGTGCTGAATGGCCTCAATGTAAATGTAAAACTAGCAAGCTACTCGTGCGTTTGCGTTCTTCCCGGTTAAGACACTTTTCAAAAGCCAGCTCACTCTCGCCGCTACTTCCTCCAAAAAGCCTTCAGAGCATTGATTAGGGTTTCGATACTCGCCGGCTAACTGAACGCAAACCGTGCGAGTGTGTGGCCATAAATCTGGGGCTTTGGCAGGCGGTGCTGGGTGTGATCTGGAGGCGCTCGGCGTGAACACGCTGGGGGTGCGCGTGCGTGTCTTTCTCCCTCCCTCAGCACCGGCAGCGCTGGAAGGCCCCGGTCGGTGAGCCTCACCTTGCCGAACAAGCCGTTGCCGATCTCCTGGATGTAGCTGAGGCTGTGTCGGGCCACCAGGGAGCCGGCGGACCCCTCTGTGACACCAGGGAACACAGAAAAAAAGCAGCAAAAGCATTAATAGACACTCGTCGCTGTGCTGATTCAGCTGGGTTCAATGTGTATGTGTCTGGTGTTTTGGCAGGTGTGGCGTTTTGTGGAGCATATAGAATATCCCTGGGCGGTGAATACGTCAGGGTCAATGAATGCCTTGTGACGGATTGGGGAGTTACGCTACACCCTTCTGGCTACGCAGAGGGAACGCACATCAGTTGTCTAACACATACTGCATTGGTGATATTTATACACCACGTGTCACTTACTGAAGGCTGCAGAGAAAGCTGTGACAGTGGCGATAAAGGCTAATTCACTTTGAACACAAGCAGTGTTTCACTTGCGCCTATGCATTCACAAACCAGGGTGTATTTGGTATCTGTGTCTCACACTATTATTGTCACTATACATGACCTCACAAGCATGCTCAATAAGCTTTTTAAATGGCACTATAGTGTCGGTGTGCAGTGTGAAATATTTGTCTGGCCATTGAGAAAACCTCATAATCATGTGTACATAAATGCATCCTAGGACATGCTGAAGGCTTCCTCCCCGCAGGCAGCTAAGGGCCAGTATGTCATTGACCTGGGGCGTGGGGCTGAGGCTGGAGGTGCGGGGGTCCGGGCAGAGCCACGGGGGGCACGGCCAGGGTGTAGACCTCCACGGGGGACTGCATGGAGGGGGTGTCCTCCGCCGGGGGGGTGAAGTCGATCTCATCGTCAAAGTGGTCCTCGAATTCCTGAGCGAAACGACAAGCCAGAGTTCAAACAGGCAAACAGGCCGGCGCTGAGGGGCTGACGTGGCCCGGTCAGCTAGTGAGAAAACTGTAATAACTGCTGGTAAAAACGTGGGACTGAGCTGAAACAAACCCTCCCTCTCTGCTCCCACCCTCCCTCACGGAGAACCGTTGCCTTGGTGCACCTGGGTTTAGCGGTGCGAGATGGATTCCACGGACCAATCAGAGAAGAGATGCCCACACTAAGTCAGAAAGGAGCCGAGAGGTCTCCATCTAGAAGGGCTCAGGCAGGGCGCCGCCAGCTGCAGAACAAATGTCCTGGCGCCGCATCCCTCACAGCCCACTGCTGGCTACCAGTCCATCTCACCCATGACACTCTGATAAGTAGCTCTCCAGTCTCGGCGACAGCGCCTCCGAGAGTCCTCCGGGGAAATCTAAATGTCATCTCCCCGTGTTTTTTTTTTTTTTTACCTATTCATTTTTTTTTTTTTTGTACCTTGAAGTTGATCTCCCTCTCCTTGCAGCAGGTGACACAGTTGACCAGCAGCACCGTCAGAGCCACCAGCAGGGTCAGGGAGACCACCAGGGGCAGGAACAGCGAGAGGGACGGGGCATTGCCGCTGCCGCCGTCGCTGCTCTCGGCTGGGGGGAAAACAAACACACGCATAAAGTCGACGCCGCTGTGATTCGGCCGCGTAAACACCGGGTGACGACGGTGGCTCAGTGGTTAGAGCGGGGGGGCAGAGCGGGTCGTCCACCGACCACAGGGTCGGCGGTTCGATCCCCCCGATTCCCCTCCCCCAACTGTCCGCATGTCGAAGTGTCCTTGAGCAAGACACTGAGCACCAGTGCTCCCCGGGCACTGAACCTAGCAGCCCACTGCTCCTATGTACCACAGGATGGGTCAAATGCAGAGAACGAATTTCTCCACTGTGGGATGAATAAAGTATATAACGCACCACGCGGACGCTGGTGTGGGGTAGGCGTGGCCGTGACAACGGAAACGCCGTCTCTGTGAAGAGTGACACGAAGCGGCACATGCTGAAGTCGACGCAGACTTCCCAACGTGTTGTCAACTAAATGCTGGTGGTCGTTGTTGTTTACACTGCTTGTTCACGGTTAACGTGGTTGGGTGGGTTTTTTTCACGAGGAGGCAGCTCAGCCGAGACACGCCGGGGCGGGTGTGTCAGAAGAGACACAAGAGTCTGCACCTTCTCTCAGGCACCGGCTCTGTCGCCCCAACCATGCCTTGAATAACAACCATCAGCGGAAAAAAAAAAGCAGGAGGAAAGAAGACGAAGAAGACGCTGGGGAATAAAATGCTTCCCGTGGTTAGCATTTCAACTCTGGGAAGAAGACAACCCGTTCTACACAGCACTACGCCCAGCTATGAAATAACCAACTGGTGGTTGAATCAAGGAAATGCTTGCTGCAGTAAACTTAAGCGAGTGTCAGATGCAAATGCAAGACCATACATTGTGTCCCCCCCAAGTCTGTACCTGAAAAGAGTGGTTTTGTCATGCTGGCAGCCACATATAAACACACATGTTGACAGCTCATTCAGTGTACTGCAGGTGTTATCTCTCCTTCACAGTCTGTCTTGCTGAAGAGGAGACTCTGGCTGGGCCCAGTGAGCTTTCTGGCTGAGCCGCTGGACTCGTGCTCATTAATGTCACATTAGACCATTCCCCTGCCAATACTGTATCCCCAACTGGCACGGTGTGTGTGTGTGTGTGTGTGTGTGTACGTGCGTGCGTGCGTGTGCAATGCGCGACCGAGTTACATTTGGTTGGGGATGGGGAGGATACGTATTCTGAACGGGCTGCAATCCTCTACCAGCCAACTACTACCATGCCCAACTGGCACGGTGTGTGTGTGTGTGCGTGCGTGCGTGCGCATGCGTGAGCGAGTTACAGGTGGTTGGGGATGGGGACGATACGTATTCCGAACGGGCTGCAATCCTCTACCAGCAAAAGACCCCGAAAGGCCAACCTGGAAGACTTGTTGCCATCTCCTTCAAACCCACTGGTGGCAGGTCACCAAGGCCCTGTATTTGGCAGGTGGTTTCAATCTCACAGCACATTGGATCACTACATTGGCACATTGGTTAGTCCAGGTACACCAGTCAGGTGGAACCAGGAGTCGAAGTTTAATGAAGCCTTCGAGACGTCCCGAGGCTACATCACACCATTTACTATCAGTCATTTAGCAGATGCTTTCATCATCTTTCATCAGATGCGGCAAGTCATTGTCAGTCATTAATTAGCAGGTAGGGGTTAGGCATCGTGCACAATGACAGCTACAGGCAAACTGCAGACATTGGGGTATTATTATCACATACTAGTGGTAATAACACCAGTAGTAATGAAATCATTCTTTCGACACAGATTGGGAAACCAAACCAGAGCTGAATCTAGCCTGGGAACCACAAGGGTTAAGGTATAAATTAAATATGTATCCCAGAAGCAGTCGGTCCGATCCCACTGATTAAAATATCAAATAACAATAATACAGAGGGAGTAACTGAAGGCCAAATACCAGCAGACGGTTCAGTCGTTGTTGCTGATCACAACAGACCAGAGCAGTGCAGGAACGTTGTGGTTCTGTTCAATGTAGGATGCGGTGAAAACGCTAAAAGCCATCGCTTTATCCATTTCCTGATATTAGCTTCAAACAGCATAAATGTGGTGGACTTGCCTACAGATAAACAACTACTTGTGGACGCCCATCATGCTAAATTCTTCATGCTTATTTAACATTATAATATATTGTACAGACTTAAGGATTGCCAGACAAAAAGAATAAATGGGTTTACTGGCAATTATTTAACACAAGGATTGTTGCATACAAAGTCAGAAACCCCCCAATATAACCACATAGTCAACATGTGGATCATGAGGCCCCAGTTTCAAGACTCTAGCATTGGCAGTATGGACTATTGCTTCATGAGTGGGCTGGGAACACAAGTGAAGATGATGCATGTTGCAGCAGGCCTGGTGTGTTACAGACTGGGGGACTGTTTCAGGGGAATCTAAAGTGCTGGGGTGTCAGTGGGTGTGGTCAATGGTTATGGGTCTCTGCCGCACACAATCAGTGGAGACCTTTATTCTCAGTGCATCACTTCAATAAAACGTAGAATTAGTAAATTACCCTATAATGACACGATTGTTTGTTTTACGGTGTGATTTATGATGAACGCAAATGAAAGGCTATCAATGGTGTACACCAATAGAGTGTTGGATAAGGGTTGATCAGTCTCATAATGGCGCAATAGACAGAGTAAGGTGAGGCTGTTTTATGGAATGGTTGGGCATAGCATCAAAACAACTAGTTCCAGCAGTAGCACAGTACTAAAAACATGATTAATACCCTGGGCCTGGGGTGTAGAGTTGTTGATACTCAACTATAGGTTCGTTTAGAATCCATCAAATTAAAACATTTATAAATCAAACAAATGGACCTTAGATTACCTAAAACCAGAAGTGAGTTGGCAGTATTTGTACTGCTGCTATGACAACCTAATTTCCCCTCGGGGATAAATAAAGTTGATCTAATCTAATCTAATCTCAAACGCAAAGCCCACCCAGAATCCCACCTCGCTGTCATTACATCGGGATGCTAAAATGGGGGTTAGGACACTGCCAGAGCAAGCTCAACTGAGCCACCTCCTCATCCCGCAATTCAACAAGGCATCTGGTGTGTGTGTGTGTGTGTGTGTGTGTGTGTGTGTGTGTGTGTGTGTGTGTGTGTGTGTGTGTGTACATCACGATTGAGAACAATCAAGCTCTCTCTCTCTCTCTCTCTCTCTCCGTGGCGCTCTGCGGGCGACACACAGTAAGGGAGAGGACTCACACACACATATCAGCCAACACAGCCCTCATCAGCCAGCCAACCACCACCACCGCCACCTTCCTCCTGCTGCCTAATCACCCCTCCAGCATCCGGGTTCCATTCAATCAACAGTCCCCTCACTGATTGCTCTCAGGTCCCCCACCTGATTAGCAGAAAAGAGCTACGTGGCGCGCCGCTGGCTTTTTGTGGCGCTAATTTGCCACACGGTTCTTTCCCGTTTTTGTAATCGCAGATAACTTCTTCTTCTTGTTCATGTTCGAGTGCTGCCACTGCCAGACAATGGGTGCTTCTCTCAGGATGGAAAGCGACAGGAAAGTAAACATCGCAGTCCCGGCATCCGTTGCAGCAGCGCTGACCCGCAGGATGTGGCTGTGAAGTGGAGATGTGTCGTTTGGCAGGGGAACGGTGAAAGTGTACAAATGCTGCCCGGGTGTCTGTCTCACTATGGGGAAATTGAAACCTTTTCCAGAATTAGCTGCGTGCAAACAAATTATTTATTACGCAATCGGTTAGAAGGTTAAAAAAAAAAAAAAAACTGTGGCTGGTTTTACATAATTTGACTGTGCACACTGTGGTCCTGAGTTCCTCCCTTTCATTAAGATGAAAGGGAGGTAATCATTAAATGACCTGTGGACCATTTCCTTCTTCGGGGTTTACAACTCAACCATGTAATCAAAGGTCACAAGAGTAGCCCTGCTGTCCTTCTCACTTGGAGAGGTGTAGCTCACGTAGCATGGAGACACATGGAGCACGTGACTCAGAGCTCAACCCGGGGACAATTATGCACATTTGGCCTGGATGCTGATTAATGCTTAACAGCAATGGTTAGCGTTTCCCCTGGAGTGCCGTCACCATGCACACTGAGGGTCTGGTCACCACTGTGGGCTGTGGCCTCTTCCTTATGATTCTCATCACAATAGTGGATTCATAATGGATTCATGGGACGGCAGTAGCTCAGTGGATAGAGTGGGTGGACAGAGCGGGTCGTCCACTAACCGTAGGGTCGGTGGTTCGATCCCTCCCCACTTCCAAACTGTCTGCATGTCGAAGTGTCCTTGAGCAAGACACTGAACCCCAACTTGCTCCCCGGGCTGCTGAACGTAGCAGTCCACTGCTCCTATGTACCATAGGATGGGTGCAGATGCAGAGAACAAATTTCATTCCCATGTCTAAAAAATACTGAGAATGACCAATAAAGAACAAAAGGTCCTCTTTTCTCTTAACAATCATTTCCCGGGCCATTATCTAGGACCTTGGAATCAACAAGACAGGGAGCTGCCACTTTTTATCCAATATATTTTGGCATATTTAATTATGCCCGGAGCAAGGGTTGTCCTCTCTGTTTTTCAGTCTCACTTTTAAGCATTTTAAATCTCAGTTTCCAGGAGCGTAGACTCAGTGTAGGTCACTTTAAATCATGGGATGGATAACTTGGATAAGCCCTACATGTGCAGAGTAGTAGCCAACATGCTAGAGAATAAACAATTCACAGAAGAGGGGGAAATTCACAGGAAGAACACAAGGTATAGTATACATACTGCCAACTAGACAACCAGTTGGACATTCTAAATAATGGGTGTTTGAACACAAACACCGCCTGGGAAAAGCAGCAGGGACCCAATTTCAATTCCCCAAGCAAAATGTGTGTTTGAGCCGTGATAAACGAGATAATGGTTGAGGCAAGGGATCACTGGGAATGAGCATGAGTCATGCGAATACTGCATGCTTTGCATACGATTATTATGCTCAACTTACAAACCGAATCGACAGTTAGACCCGATCTCTGAAGGGAAAGGTAGCCTGATGTGCACACAGCCGCCCTTGAGCAAGATGCCTAAACCTGCGAGGCCAGCTGGGTTTCTGAGATTACAATTCTGCGAGAACCCGTCTTGCCAGGTTCATCAAGTTATGCATTTGTCTTTGAACCACCAATGGTTTGGACTAATCCATGTCCATATGTGATAGACTGATGGTTGATCCAATCACCTGCTATTTTCTGAAAGTGCCGGCCCCTATCCAAACCCTCTGGTGTGACAGGTTAGCCTTAACCGTGATGGCTCCAAAATGATCTGTATCCAAAAATTCACTTCTCTACATAAGCATCTACTTAATGACCAATAATAGTAACATGAAAACAGCACAGAGATTCAATTCACAAGCAGTGTTCAGTGTTGACACTAAAGGCAATGGCTGTCGGACAGGTTGTGTTCCTTCATTATCCTGTAATTCACGGGTGAAATCAGATCAGATGTTGCATTCAAAGCTAAAAGGTGTGAGTGCAACCATCACCTCAAGTTATTGTCATAATGACATTAACTATAAATTGTGCATGGTATGTGGCCTCGAGGCTTTTGCTCAATCAAAAGGTCAGAAAAGTAGGTTGCCATACAACAAACTGTTAAATCATTGACTTATGCTGATAAGACAGGAATGTGTTATTGTTACATATTACTGCCAATCACCAAGATGGCATTCACTTTACAATGTGTAACAGACCATCCTGAGCATTATGTGTTATGAAAGACTAATCCATTAAAAGTGAGCGCCCCAATATGACGCTCTTTGTGGGTACAGGTGTTATCACTAATTTCCAACCGGCAATATATCAGATTGTAAACATATTTTTTCTATGCTGACATAAAAGCAGAGCCGTGTTTCCATGCTGGTAAGACTCTGTTATTGACCGTAAACTTGACAGATATTTTGACTTGGCACAGGTAAAATGCCACCTATATGTTCCCACTGCACTATTACTCATACACACGTCATTGCTTGTTAGTCTGCTAGAAGGGTTCGCCACTTGTCCCAGTACGTTAATGTGATTGTTATGACTGCGTTATGGGCTTGGCAGGGAAACAAATACTTTCAAGAAGACATTAGATACCTGTCACCGTCTGGACAGGTAGTTCTGGTTCGGAGCATTGGTTGACAGACTCGTAGCATCCCAGACGCTAGCTGTTAGCACAACAGCTATGCTAAGCCCTAGGACCTGCTACTAGCATTTGGCAGCCGGTTGAACCTGAAGCTAGCGCACAGCATCCACAAACAAAGCTAGCCAGGCGATACCACACGGGGGTTGCATGTTGACGTTGACAGAACACAGCATTATTTTTGCGTTATTTATGAACTGTATTAATGCCAAACAGATGCCTCACCTGATCTGTGGAAGTACTGTAGAGGGGCACCTTGACACAATAAAATCTCCGAGAGAAGAATTCCACCGAGCAGCAAAACAAGTCCATGACGATTCTCCATCCTTCTAGCTAAGCTCACCAACTGACGCTAGCCACACAACACCGTTGTCAAAAATGGATAAATGACTTACAAGTAATTAAATAACGCGTTTGGTTCATTTGCTTACAGTATCATAGGAATATATGCGGAGATAAACAAACGCGCAGCGCAAGCATATTTTCTGCCTCTTTAGCAATATCCCATTAGCCTGTTAGCTTCGGCTAGCATCCCGACGCTAACAGGTTCAGCTAACGTTAGCAAAGCCCCTATTAGATTCACTGTGTCCTCGTCCATAAAAAGAGAACATGAACCGTATCGTTTTCCGCATGTCATAGTTTGACGTGTACGCGTTCAGTCATGTAAATAGCCATAGTGAAACAAAAAAAATAATGGCTCAATATCCTCAACTGTCAAGGAACACCTTTCCTCCAGAGCGCCATGTTCCTATACGACGTCACGTTCTGGAATGGGGGCGTAAGCACGGGAGGCTGCCACCATGCATTTAATTCAATCACCATCCACAGTGCTGCACACAGTTAATAGAACAGCTTCAGTTTATCACCACAGTATCTAGCTATAATGTAAGTATTCGAGACAATTGCACTTATTTTGAACTGGGAGCGTGGCAACTTAGTGATAGTAGCCAACTAGTTCATTATTGTGTAATAGATTTCATGTTGACCTATCTTTAAAATCTCTATGTGGAAATTCCACATTTAGAAATGTTGAATGTTTCAACATAGAGAATGTGTATAGCATGCTTTTAGCCTTTTGATATTCTTCCTATTTCTCTTCCAGATACAAGACAGAGATACCAAAAACAGAAGACAAATTTATGTATTTTATATGGTGTTTTGTTTCATGAAACATCTTGACTAGTACATTGAAGTAGTTGAATTTGAAAATTGAATTAGTATCATGATAAGACCTACATCATCCATCAACATTTCTTTTGTAAAATAAACAAATCAATC
>JAOQGG010000082.1:6676805-6688098 GCA_027123015.1 Urophycis regia | reverse complement strand
ATTTTATGATTTGTAACATCAGTAGATATTTATTGATTTAGCTTATAAACTCCAATTATCATTTTAGTGTAATCTGTGTAACAAACCAATGATATTATAGATTTCTTTTTTTTAAGTTATATGTATGTCTTGTCATTATTTGCACTGCCATGTATTTATAACATACACATTTTTTAAATTTTGCAGTTAATCGCCTGTTCATCCCATAAACGAATGTGTTAATCTGCAGGTCCATACTCTGACTCCAGAGAGCACTAGAGTGCGTTTGATATTTCCATGGAATTTTGTCCTCTAGGGCTTGTTGTATTTGCCGGGTACTGGAGGTCAGGCGTGCTCGTACTAACTGCGAAATGTTACTGCGAAATGTTACAAGAAGAGTGAAATATCTGGGAAAATAGGAATACGTCCCATGACTAGCTCCAAAAACAGTGCGGCTATTAGGCAGATAACTCGCCGGAAGCAAAATAAACTACATAGTAAACACAACTGAAGGCATAATTTGTCCGACCGTTTTGTCCTACAAAGGCGGGGAGAGTTTGACAGCGGCAGGAGTGCACTGCGCGGGCCTGGTATTAAATCAATTTCATCTAAAACAATAGATGACAAATAAAGACTCTCGTGCACAAATAAAGGCAAGTCAAATATGAGGAAGGACGTGCGGATACTACTCGTCGGGGAACGTAAGTTGCAAATCTCCGAAATTCCTAGGTTGTTGAAGGACTGGTGTGCTAGCTTGCTAGCAAGGTGCTAACAGCCCTGGTCCGAAGGACCACTGCAGCCAGGGAAAAAGTGATTTAACATGTACTCGTGCGATGTTGTCTTATTTATTAACCCTTTTAGTTTAATTTCAAAACTGTCTATCAACCGTATCATTCCGAGAACAAAACGTAATTCTCTCTGGTATCCTTGATATCCTAGGATGTTGGTAGGGCATACCACTGATGTAACAATTCTCAATTGTACAGACACTTGAGTCTGTAGTAATGGTTTCACCTCTAAACAAAGATGCAGCACTGGCAACCTTTTGTTGTTATGCCATTTACGGTACCAAAGGCTAAATGTAGCGGAAATACTTCCGTCACATGGTACATACATAGAAATGGTCCCATGTGGATATATGGCAAAGGCGTTTAAATATGAATATGGTCCATTAGATATGTACTTACTGACTGAAATGATACATTAATGTCATACATTTCGCTTCAATAATGTCGAATTGTGATTTTAGTAGTGATTTAGATACTTGTTTTTTCCTTGTTTCTTTGGGTGGCTTATTGCAGGTCTTCAAATAACAAAAAACTGAATCAAGGTTAAAAGGGACAAAACATTGAACCCTGTTTGGCCTACTAGATAATGATGGTTGAGGCATGTGGTTTTCTGTAGCTCTGTTTTGTTGTTGCCTTAATAAAGTGCTGGAATTCCAACACTTGATCTGCCTCCAATAGCGGTTGCCGCCCTTATCTTTGCCCTGTTGCTCTTCAGACCCACATGTTGTCATAATCTGTTACACTCGTGTGTTTTGTTTTTTTCCATGTGTCCCAACAGCCAAGGTAGGGAAGACATCGCTGATCATGTCCCTGGTCAGCGAGGAGTTTCCTGATGAGGTACGCACCACCAGACCATGAGAAGATGATGAATAAAAGACCCACTTGCATCATGAATGTTTTTTCTCAAGCCTAATGGATATAGATCCAGAATGATTTGCTGAGTGCCGCATGTTGCTGCTACTTAAAAGACATGATTGCATCAACCTTTTAACCTCATGTGATGCTACACAAAACCAGTGTGCATCAGATCTGTATGTAGCTAGCCAAATGCACACAACACAACAGCGGCCCTACCAAGGACCGTCTTAGCTGCTCTAAAGTGGGTGGATCACTGCTGTTGTCCGTCATGGTCCAGGTTCCCCTTCGAGCGGAGGAGATCACCATTCCAGCCGACGTCACGCCAGAGAGGGTTCCCACCCACATAGTGGACTACTCAGGTTAGCCCCTCTTCTGGCTGTCCAAGCCGTGCTTTCTACTGATGGATAGGTTGCTTTGCTTATGCACACTCCATTTTGAAAAAAGAAAAAGAAATGTAAACTAAATCTTTGAAAGATGCAAAATATTGGTATGAGGCGTTGTATCATTTAGTATAGTAATGCATATTCATATGGTAATTAATAGGGATCCAGTTCTGTTCTACACAGTTTAATGCAGTATCAGTGACTACAACAATCCTATGAATGGTGATATGTGTAACCTGTTACTACATATACATTTTGAGTAAATGTTTTTTTAATACTGCAGAGGCAGAGCAGTCGGATGAGCAGCTCTATCAAGAAATATCCAAGGTGGGTTTTTTTACAACTCAACTCCGCATTCAGTCTGCTTCATAGTTCTTGTTATTTCCACACGTGTGCTCTGGTAAACTCTTATCTAATTGTCTTTGCAGGCAAATGTTATCTGCATAGTGTATTCCGTCAACAACAAGAAGTCCATTGAGAAGGTGAGTGTTTTGAGAAGGTCTTTCACTGTGTTCTCGCTGGTTGTGCTGACATGCACGTTTGTGCCTGGCTATGTCATTTGATTTTTGCTTTATGTGTCCCCCCCTGCCTAGGTGACAAGCCATTGGATTCCCCTCATAAATGACAGGACAGACAAGGACAGCAGGTGTGTTTTATAGTGTGTGTGTCTCCCTCCCTTCCTCACTGGTCAACATACAATCTATCCCACGTCGGGCCAGTCTGTACGGTGCATATTACAAAATGTGATGATATTATCTGTCTTCATTGTGTCCTGTATACTGGGTCAGCCTAGTACTGACACACTGAGGTGTACAACGATCAGGGTTAAATGTCTGCCAAAGCCGTTCCATCCGTTTGTGTTGTATTGCCCGTGGTATGGTTAGGACCGTAATGTCACACTATATCACAGTTGAAATGATGGGCTGGCACCTGTCAGTCGAAGGGAAACGGCGGTGCTGTAGAGCAGTGGCTCTTCAGGACCGGCTGTCGGTAGCAGCTGCTGATAGATAAGTGGGGAGATGACCACAAACTACATTTATAAAAATGCAAACAAAAAAATATGTGGTGGGTCCTGGGCTTAAAATCCACAGACCAAGTCGTGCCTCAATATGTGGAAGAAATGTTAATTCGTCTCATGTTGATGTCTTTGCTTTTTGCCTTCTCAGGGTTCCGCTGATTCTGGTGGGCAACAAGTCGGACCTGGTGGAACACAGCAGTATGGAGACCATCCTGCCCATCATGAACCAGTACCAGGACATTGAGACCTGCGTCGAGGTGATCCATTCATATATATGTATATGTAGTCAACCTCCATCAACTTGGAGGTTATGCTGGGATCAAAGCACTGAGAGGAGTCTAGTTACATGCACACACATACACGCACACACACACACACACACACTTTCTAGGCCTCTTCCATCTACGTGCCATTGATGCCTCCGGGCTAATTAATCAGGGGGTGCTTTGTTATATTAAGAAGCACCGTGAGCCAAAGCAGCTCCCGGAGAGTCAATGTACTGACCGTCTCCTCCTGCACGCAGCAAGCTCTCCCAGCCATCAAGTCAATAATGTCTGGTCCTAAACTTCCGCAGCTCTTTTAAGTACAATGCTGGAAAGCAGAACACTGTCAGCAGAGCAGTTCAGCATTTGAAGGTAAAGCCAGGAGGGGACTGGGGGTAGGGGGGTGCTTCCCAAGGCCTGTGCTGAGGGGTTTTTGGTGCCAAGGCTACACATTGGTCATGTAAAAGTTGCACAGATAAGACTAGAAGGTCAGCTCTGTGGCTCTTCATGAATGAACAAAGTATTGTTCATGCTCAAGGAAAGACAAAAAGAATGCTAGGCTGAAGATTCAATTCATTCTCACAGATATGAGGGCAGACTTTGCCTTGAACTTGGCATTGCAAACAATTGGACAGGAAATTGCGGCAGGAAATGAAAAGTTAATTCCCACCTATTCAACCGGTCAATAAAAATATCAACAGTTAGTTTGTAATGACTATTATAATCATAAGCCCAGAGTAATGTCCCATTGGTAATGCTTGACAGAGAATCAATAATTCTCCTTTAGAGAGAGATCTAACATGCATCAAATTAGCAATATTATCCCCTCATTTTATTTGAGATCTATGATATCCTCTGATATGTTGGAGATGGCATCCGAGAACGTTAGCTGTTCAACTGGCAAGTGCAGGCTGTTCTGTGTACTTGGACCAGACCACCTGACCCCCTGAAAGGTTCCACACACGTCACGTCTGTAGGAAGTTCCAACACTGGTTCTGTTCAAATATCAACCTGAGTCATGTGACCCTTGCTCCTGTACCGCTGGCCAGCCGGATCATTTTCCCAAGCTAAAAGTGGAAGGATGCTTGCACGAGGGACACGTACACAAGGGGCACGCGCACGTGCACACACATACACACACAGGCAGGCAGGCACACACACATGCATGCACATACACACTCATACATGTAAACATACACGCACGTAGGTTGCAGCGTATGACCTATTCACTCATTTAATGTAGTTTGACAGTTGACCACAGTTTGTTGCTGTTAATCGCAGATTCTTGACTCACCACCAACAAAACCACGAGCATATAGTCTTGTCTTCTGTTGTCGCAAAATGTACACTTCACGCAACATGCCTGTGCTTCTCTCTCTGCCAGTGTTCTGCTAAGAACCTGAAGAACATCTCAGAGCTGTTCTACTATGCCCAGAAGGCTGTGCTCCACCCCACCGGGCCTCTCTACTGTCCAGAGGAGAAGGAGGTGAGAGGAAGGAGGTGGATCCAGAGTGTAGCTATGGGCCTTATTCACCGGCCTGCATTGACTCTAACATGGCGTCAAAGGCCCATAGGAACGCCACGCTGGCCCAATAACATTGGTTATGAAAAGGATGAGGGGCTTGACATCCATGATTTTGTTATGAAAGAATGCATTTGTGTTGTGGGTGTCGAAACGTAGTACCTGTACATGAAAACCAAAATGAACACCTTCCATCTGGTTGCGTTACTTTGTCCCCTGCTGTGTGACTAAACGAACGCCCTCCTGTGTCTCAGATGAAGCCTTCCTGTGTGAAGGCCTTAACGCGCATCTTCAAAGTGTCCGACCTGGACAACGACGGCATCCTCAACGACAATGAACTCAACTTCTTTCAGGTGGGCTCTTTGACGCTGAAGGTTGTGTTTCAAACATGAGCCTATAGTTTGAGTAAAATGAAAAGTAATACGGGGAGTGTCTGTTACATAATGTTGGTAAAGCGAAGGGTTCATAGTTTGTTTTTTTTTGTGCTGGGGAAAAAAAACCTGAACACGAATCCACAGTTGGTTCACGCCATGCTTGATTTTTTTCTTTATTTTTTATGATGCACCCACCCGGACACATACTGGTTTTCAGCGTGTTACGTGTTTGGATGTCATGCGTGAGCGTCATGTGCATGTTGCCTCAGCGTTGACGTGTGCGTGCCTGTGTGTGCAGAGGACCTGCTTCAACACGCCGCTGGCCCCCCAGGCCTTGGAGGACGTGAAGAACGTGGTGAGGAGGAACATGACCGACGGCGTCCAGGACAACGGACTCACCCTGAAAGGTTCGCCGGGCGCCCCTTCCTGCCTCCCACTCCTCCCCTGTCCTCTTACCTTCTCGTCGGCCGTCCTCTGGAGATCTGCTCTACATTTCTCATCTGGGATTAAGACGAGGCCTTCGTTTAACTCCCTATTGGAGATGTGGGCGTTGCAGCAGAAAGTACAGGATACGAGTAGAACCGAGGAAGAACCAAAAAACCGTTACAAACTTGAACTAGATGTGCCCGTGGCTGCGTGAGCCAACACGCCGTATGCACAGTTTCCCCGTGAGCGATGCTAACATGCTAATGCTAGCAAGGCTTATGAAGTAGCATTGTAGGTTTCATGTTCCTGGGGTCACTTTGAAGGGGACCTGTAATCGATTGAATGGTGTCAGCTCCTTTTGCATATATTTATTCCCGCATTACTCTGCGGAAATATTTATAAATACATAGAATGTATATTCGGCCCCCTCATCTGCACACACTGCTCATCTCTGATTGGTCCATGTCCGCAGGCTTCCTGTTCCTGCACACGCTCTTCATCCAGAGGGGACGGCACGAGACCACCTGGACGGTCCTCCGGAGGTTTGGCTACGACGATGACCTGGAGCTGACTCAGGAGTACCTGTTCCCCCTGTGAGTGTACCTGCTGTTTAACCCAAAGCAGTCTGCCCGGAGTCTCATGGAAATGCACCCCTGCTGATGGCCACCTTTTGGTCGGAGTATTGGGATGCAGCCAGAGTTGACTGAATGGCCGCATGCTAATATTTTGGCAAGAGTTGAAAGATTGGCTACAGCACTGGAAGGCAGCCAGTGATATATATTGGGCCCCTATAAATCTGGGCCATAATCTACTCTGGAAACGGAGTGTAGTTTATGCATTTGTCTTTGCTCTGTCTACCCCCCTCCCCCCCCCACCCCACCCAGCTGAACACAAACTCAGCACATGTCTGCAGCTGTGTTAAAGTTTACCCCTCTGAGGGCCGATCTTCTGCTGTGATGTCTTATCCTTGATGTATTCTTCTGTCCAGGATAAAGATCCCGTCAGACTGCACCACAGAGCTCAACCACAACGCTTACCTGTTCCTCCAGAGCGTGTTTGACAAGCACGACAAAGTGAGTGCTGTCGGTGAAGTCTGTTTCCCTGAGTGTTCCTGCCGCCACATACAACATGCGGACGAGTGTGAACGACGGCTCGTTGTCCCGTTGTGTTCCCAGGACCGAGACTGCGCCCTGTCGCCGGAGGAGGTGAAGGACCTGTTCAAGGTGTTCCCTTACATGCCCTGGGGCCCGGATGTCAACAACACCGTCTGCACCAACGACAAGGGCTGGATCACCTACCAGGGATACCTCTCTCAGTGGACGTAGGTTAAACACGCGTTACATGCACACGCATACGCATATGCACACGCATATGAACACGCATACGCACACGCATATGAACACGCATACGCACACGCATATGAACACGCATACGCACATGCATATGAACACGCATACGCACACGCATATGTACACCCATACGCACACGCATATGTACACCCATACGCACACGCATATGTACACCCATACGCACACGCATATGTACACCCATACGCACACGCATATGAACACGCATACGCACACGCATATGAACATGCACACGCATACGCACAGTCTGTGCGTTGCTCATGGCTGTTCTTCATGTCAGGTTAACAACGTACCTGGACGTGCAGCGCAGTCTGGAGTACCTGGGCTACCTGGGCTACTCCATCATCTACGAGCAGGAGTCTCAAGCTGCCGCCATGACAGGTGAGAGGACACGCCCACGCACGCAAACCAAACTGGGAAAATGTCACCGTTCCCATAACAGTTTCCATAATGGGACGCAATTTTTAACACCTTGAAAAACTACTCGGAACTGGACAGAAGTGATATACAATCGCACTAATATTGTGTCTGAGTCTTTATACTTTTTTATAGCTGTGGCAACTCTGCACTTTCCATTATTTTTTTTTGTTTGTTTGTTTGTTTTGTGTTTAAAGCCTGGTTGTGCAGCGTGTCGCTGACAAAGACCAGTGTCAAATGTTACCCACTGTTCTCAATCCGGGCCCGTAAGCATCTGCAAAAAAAAAAAGAAAGCATTGGGGACCCGCAAAAGGTGTGTGCTGCTGGTCTAACCCCCCCCCCGTCTTCTCAGTGACGCGAAACAAGCGCATCGACCTGCAGAAGAAGCAGACGCAGCGCAGCGTGTTCCGCTGCAACGTGGTGGGCTCGGGCGGCAGCGGCAAGAGCGGCTTCCTGCAGGCCTTCCTGGGCCGCAACCTGCAGGTGGGTGGAGAGCGGCCGCGGCCTCAGGCCTCAGGCCTCCGCCTCCGGCTGCACATTGTGCGTTCTCAGTGTACGTGTCCGCGCATCTAGCGCCATCACGCCGAGCCTGGCTATTGGGAGGCCGAATGGTCGAACCTCAAAGAAATGTACGCTATTTGATGGAACCGTATCAGGACTCCACAACCTTGCTTTTTATGCAAGGTTGCGGAGTCATGCGTTTTTACCTTATTTATATGAGTTCTCTGAATTCATGTCCACGGTCGACCTTTCACTTGAATGGACATCGCATTCAGTTATCGTGCGCGTTCGCTCGGCCAATTTGCATTTTACCTTGTGCTTCGCCTCGCCTTGAGGCAAACGCGTCGAGCCTCACTCACATGTTTTTGGTGCCGTCTTTACCCAGCGGCAAAGGACCATCCGGGAGGACCACAAGTCCCTGTATGCCATCAGCACCACGTACGTCTACGGGCAGGAGAAATACCTTCTGGTAAGAACCACGCTCCCGCTCTGGATGTGTGTTTGAATGCCGTGTGTTTTATTGCAACAAGACAAAGCTATTCTCAGTCACGGTGGGGCGGCAGTAGCTTAGTGGGTAGAGCGGGTCGTCCACTAACCGGAGGGTTGCCGGTTCGATCCCCACCTCCAACTGTCTCACATGTCGAACCCCACAAATGTACTGATTGGACCAAAGCGTCTGCTAAATGGTCTTCTTCTTCTTCACAAGGTTTATTCATCCTTCACAATTGATGTGTTACTAACGGGTCTTCCTCACCTCTTGTCCTGCCAGCTGCATGAGGTCATGCCAGAGTTTGACTTCCTGGGCCCTGATGAGGCCGACCTGTCATGTGACGTGGTCTGCCTGGTGTATGATGTCAACAATCCAGAGTCGTTTGAATACTGTGCCAAGGTCTACAAGGTGTGTTTTTGCTGTGTGTGTGTAATTTCACTTGATGCTACTTCTTTAAGCTCTGTTAATGTGTTTTGTAGGACTACTTTGATACCAGACATCTGAATCTTTATTTAGACTTGAAGCTGGCCCAGGTAAAATGTTAATGGTACCTCTAGTTTCCAGACACAATAGGACTCATCCATCTAGCGGCCATCTTGATTCCATATTTCTCATGGCTAAATTTTATTTTGACTTTCAGCAGGCTCTTTTTGTACTCTTTTCAGCAGTACATTTCAGATGCCCGCAGGAATTGTTTCCACCTTTGCACTCTCCAGTCAAATACCCAAACCTTCATGAGCAAATCAAAAGGTTTATGTAATTTGTTCACAAGCGAAAACCATATCAGCCAGTTATGTAAACTGAAACCTTTGCACCTGAAAGGGTTCCAACCTTAGCAATTTGAATGTTCTGACCCATTATTTCCGACCGTATCATTCCTTTCACTTCTTGCACGGACAGAGCAACCACTAAGACCTCTAAGACCTCTACACAAAAACATTCACAACACAAAAACAGTTTTTGGGGTAAACAAACTCATACATTTATGCAGAACCTTGTCAGCATCCCAGTCCAAATGTGTTCAGTCTTCAGTGACTCTTATAAAACAGTCGGATGAATGAATAAATGAATAAATGCATGAATGAATGAATGAATGAACAGACGAACGAATGACTGAACGAATGAATGACAACTGAAGAAACTGAGTGATGTGCTCCTGTCCATGTTCTGGCAGAGACACTTCATGGACAGCAAGACGCCCTGCATGCTGATTGCCGCCAAGTCGGACCTGCACGAGGCCCGGCAGCACCACAGCCTCACCCCGCTGGAGTTCTGCCGCCGACACAAGCTGCACCCGCCGCAGCCCTTCACCTGCAACACCACCGACGCACCCAGCAAAGACCTCTACACCAAACTCACCACCATGGCCATGTACCCGTGAGTGCTCTCCTCTCCACTGCCTCCCCTCCCTCTCCTCCTCCTCCTCCTCCTCATGTTGTCTGATGGTCCACCCCCCGTCCCCTCCTCCTCCTCCTCCTCCTCCTCCTCATGTTGTCTGATGGTCCACCCCCGGTCCCCTCCTCCACCTCTGGGGTTCTACCCTCCACCTCCCACCTCCTCTCTCCACCTCCTGCTGCTGCTGCCGTGGCTGGTGATGAACCTTGCCTTCGTGCCCACTGTCCGGATCCCTCTCGCCTTCCCGTGTCTTCTCTAGCTGCAGGGCTGCTTTTGTGTGTGTTGGAACGGCGGGGATGACTTCAGAAGGTTACGGTTTTAATTGAACACAGGTTTTTTTGTGGTTTTTTTGACATGGTCGAAAATAGTCAATCGGCTGCACTGGGGCTGTCCAGGCATTGCAACCCATCCGTCAAAACTCGCATACGCACGTTGAAGAGGAGTTTCTCACTTTTTTTCATCCAGGCCTAGTTTGTGCCTGTGTGCGTGCACGGTTCCGTCTCACCGGTGTGTACAGTTTGCGAAGAGATCGATTTCCAAGACTGTTTTGGAGCATTGCAGAGGAAGCGGCAGGGGCGTTCACGGGTGAGTTGCAGGGCGTCTGAAGCAGCTGCGTTGCTATCTCCCCAGAGATCTAATCGCATCTTAAACATCACCGCAAAGACCAATGACATGGGCAAACCGTTACTTTTAGGGTGCTGATAGACTTCTGTTAGATCAATCGTATGCGACCTGCTGTGTCCTGTGTGCAGACTTGCTGCATCACAGCACATGATAGTGGAGGTCTCCACTTTGGGCAGACCACGGTAATATCAGATCCGTAACTCGTACAAAAGCATGTGTATTGCGTGCTCACGTAAATAAACAACAAACGTTACCAATGTGATCTGTGGCCAGCTGGTCTGACATGCATGCTTATCGCCATGCTGTGATCATAAATAGCGGGCCAGGTCCAGCAGTCTCTGCTCCAAACTTTCCGCCATGCTAATAATAACCTCCCAGACTCGGACCTGGAGGTCACTGTGTTTATTCACACGGTTTCTTGTCAGTATTGGATCTTGCGGATGTGTCGTTTTCGTTTGCGACGATGTGCGCGACACACCAAACGGACGCAGAATACGCGTGGCAGCCATGATGTGTACACGTATGCCTTGTCTGCAGCAAGTGGATTCCAGCCCTTAGAGCGATTACAACCGTGCATTGCACTTCCCCAACCCTGGCCTAACATTGGGGTGAGCTGCCCATCTCTGCTGCTGTGGTAGCCACAGTCTGGAGACTCTCCTGCAAGACGTTGCCCAGCTTGCAAGCAGTTTAAAGTCTTTGAGTAGATTTGATTAGACTCAACTTTATTGTCATTCTGCAGTACAGAGTACAGAGATGATGAAATGTAGTTGGCGTTCTAACCAAAAGTGCAAAGGAGCAATGAAGGTGCAGTATGTACAAGAATTGTAAACTGGTGCAGTAAGGTAACAAAGCAAATAGGTAGTACCGATAGTGTAAATAGGTAGTACA
>JAOQGG010000082.1:2670377-2685170 GCA_027123015.1 Urophycis regia | reverse complement strand
ACACACACACACACACACACACACACACGCACACGCACACGCACACACACACACACACACACACACACACACACACAGACAAACGCTGCCCGTACATAATCCGCAACGTCCATAGGCCTTTACAATATCATAATTAAACGGGATAAATAGATGGAAATCAATGAAAGAGAAAGGGTAGAGAGAGGGAGGGGAGGTTAGGGGTGTGATGGAGAGGGGGTGCGGGAGGGGAATAGGAGTCTATGCATTCTCAAGGCGGTCTTTCTGTTGCAAGAAAAAACACACTATCCTAACAGGAACACGAGCAGCCGTGCTGCTGATGAAGGCATGGGATTGCAAATGGGATTTCATTTGGCGGACGTCTGAGAAATGCATGTGTTAGTGGCGGCTCGCAGGGCGGCGGTGTGTTCGGCGTTAGTGGGAGCTCCGCGGATTCACCTCCACTGTGTGTGAAAGGAGAGAGAGAGGAGAGGGGGGCGGGGGGTGTATGGACCTCGCCGCCTACGGGACCCACAGGCAACCCCCGATTGTGTTCCGCTCCCATCATCATTTCTGGAGGTGAAGACAAAAGAAAAGGGGGGAGAAAAGAGCAGAAGAAAGGGGCCTGTGATTCGGGTTGTCGTGACGGGGCCCCCCGACTTCACCGCCGCTGGCCGGGGTTGTCCGGACGCCGGGGAGAGAGAGGGGAAGGCGGCGTAGGAGCCGACTCTACACCGGGGTTCCAGCCGTTCACCCTCCGAGGGCCCGTGTGGAGCCACATTCTCAGGTATGCGTCCGGGATATACCGAGCTAGCACGGGTTGGCTCGTCAGCTCGTACCGCTGGTAGATGTGTTGGTGTCTGAAGCGAAAGGCTCCTGTTGTTCGCAGCATCCGTAGCGTTTCTATTATTAAACGTGATATGCTAACCCGGTTAAAACTGGCCCCCGATCTGCAGAGGGGAAAACATCTGCACCTAATCACCTATTTTCTCTCTCCGAGCTAAAGCTGCCGTGCTCGTCATCCTAGCCTCTTAGGATAATCTGCTTGTGTTTTGTTCACTAATACGTCTCCTGTCAGCAAGCTAAACTAGGCTAGCTGGTTATGGAAGCTAACTAGCCAGATAGCCGCAGTTAATTAGCAGCGGATAATAAGACGTCTTGGCTAACGCTACCAAGCTAAGACAGACACATAGCTCGGCGGCTAATTGCGTTTTATATACCAAAGCTAAGACTAAACGTCTTACTGTGTTATCATAGCAGCATACAAACCCCCCAAACACACTAGAACTTAGTTGCCTATTTTAGCTTTTTTTCCTACAACAAATGACAAATGAGTGTGTGTTTTAATTATTACTGGACTATCCACTAAATATTGAATTGGCTGACTCGCCTTCTTATGCAGTGTTTTGATGACATGATCTAATGGTTTTATTTCGTGTTAGGTGTGTATTGTGAAGATGGTCGCCTGGTTGTACTTCAGCTGTTATGGATATTTGGGGATGGAAACCCCCGGATAGATCCACTGGATCGGTCCCCAGATGTGTTCACTCAGACCTCTGATGTGTTTTCTTGACTGAGGATAGGTTGGCAGCTTTAAATAGACCAACTTTAGAGACATTAAATTAATCCAAGTCTAATCTGATGTATAAAAATACTAAGTCCTTGAGAGTGAATGGCAATGATCCCAGAAAATGTGAGGATGCATTGTTGCACATTCTTTTGAGTGAATTATGAATACATTTAGCAAAACATCTATCTATCTATCTATCTATCTATCTATAACAAGTTATGTATAACATAATGTTCAAATGGTCAATTAAGATAAAGTTGGTATTGGTATTTCTAATTTATTTCTAATTTAACTTCATAGGTAAAGTTCTTAAACTGGGCCTCTATGATGATCAGTTACAGCAAAAATACAATAATAATAATGATGGTGATCAATATTACTTCTGTGTATTGCATTGATTCTAAAAACACACATAAACCGCATCCTTAATACCCATGAAAACACAGCATCAGCCAACACACATCAAGGACATTGTACTTCAATAGTTAGTTAGTCTTTAATACACAGCATCGATGATTGACCTCATCCCGTCTGATTATCTGAAAACATGATCATCTTGTAAACAAACACAAACATCTAGTCAACACAATAGTCCTGTAAGCAATACAAACATCTAGTAAACAACACAACACATTCATCTAGTAAACAACAATGTCTAGTAAACTAAAGGCCTCTAATAACAACAGGTCTCCAGTAACAGGCGTCTAGCAAACAGCAACATGCCTCTAGCAAACAACAACAGGCCTCTAGTAAACAACAACAGGCCTCCAGTAACATCAGGCCTCCAGTAACATCAGGCCTCTAGTGAACAACAGGCCTCTAGTAAACAACAACAAGCTTCTAGTAAACAACAGGCCTCTAGTGAGCAACAGGCCTCTCGTACACAAAATGAAACAAACATGTAGTAAACAATGTAGAGCTCTAATAAACAATCAACATAGACCTTTAATAAACAACAATGTCACCAAATCTGCGGAAGCTGGATTTCAGTCCTCAAACACCAACGGAGCACCTTTAACCAATGGAGCTACTCGCGGATGTATGTTTAGTGGTGGCAACGAAAATGTACCTTCAGATACACAAAACATTCAAGGGCAGTGCATTGTGTATTCAGCATTCACACTGCACATGCCTACCACTTTTTAATTGTTAAAATGGTAAATTCTTTTTGTTTTTGTTGAAGGTATTTCCCAGCAATCATGGCAAATATAATTCTGTTATTAATAATGCTAAATTAATACAACTACTGTCAGCTGGTGAAGCGTGAGTTGGTGCTAGACTGGAGGCAGACTGGCCTTATGGGAAATATAGTGACAGGGGAAGTCACCAAAGCCTAATGTAATTAGGCTATCAACCATTTCATAATTAACGCAGGCCCAGCTATGGGGGAATGAACTTGGGTAAGATAATTTTAGTAACAAAGATGTATGAATTATCCATTTGTCTTGAATGGTTTAATGTCCAGACATATGTCGGCTCATACTGACTAAACTAAGCTAAACCATGCAGAAAATTACAATGCCTTAAAATGTCCTGACCGTACAGTGTTTCTCCTATACAAGTTATACTGCTCCATCGTTCGGAGAAAGAAATATGCTTGTGTATTTCATGCATGACTCTTGACTTTTTGGGGGTTGTTCTTTGTGTGTTTTCAGCGTTGTGAGGACCGTTCCGGCAAGATCTGGCAAGATGAATTCTACTGCCCGCAGAGAATGGAGAAAGAGAGAAAAACCACAGCATAAACTCCCCAAACTAAAGCAGAGCTGAAGAGGAGATTGTGGACTTTCAGGATATCGATGACATGGAGTTACGAAGCAGAAGTGAAGCCAACAGTGTGTAGGCCGATCGATGCTTTAGATCCTGAAGAGCACAGAGAAGAAGCAAACGGTTAGCCAACAGAGATCAAAGACCGCCGCCGCCCGTGGAAGGAGCATTTCTGACGGCTTGAGACAGATGAAGATGCCCATGGAGTGTGTTCCTCTAGGATGGTCCGGTAGAGGTCTTCCACTCGATGACTGCTTTACTACTAGAGTCGTCGTAATGTCCTCACCCCACCGTGGTCACAAACAGAGCTACAGAGCGCGGTGATGCCTGGAGCGTTCACTGCTATAGGATGCTGTCCTAGGAATTACCAGAACCTTTTCTTTTTTGCACGTGGGCTAGCGATTCCCACATTCTTATCTCTACTCTCAAGTCTTAATTCTACTCTCCTCTATGACACTACAGCCCACAGAATCCATTTGAGAAAGTTACATGTTACACATTGAGCATTGAACATCTCAGCTGGTTTAGACATTTTTGTGCCAAACTGCTTCAGCAACATGTGAACAGCCAGCTCATCCGTGTATGTTTTTGCCGATGGAACTTAGTTGGAAGTTGCTCATGCACATACAGGTTTTTATCAGTTTTCCCCAATATGGAGTTCTATCTTGTCAAGCCTTATTGGAGGTCACAGAAAAAAGGACAAACATAAAAGAACAGTAGATCTGCCTTGATTCTTCTCATACTTGTTATGGTCTGCTTAGACCTATCCGTTGAATCTTTGCTGCTATAAATGTGAATATTACCGTCATGTGTTCATCTGCCTCCACTGTTTTAAAGAAGAGATTTCATCGTTCCACCTTCAGATTTTAGACTGCCATTTTCTTTTCCTTGTCTGCACAGAAGGACTCGCTGCCTTCGCTATTGACTTTTTTCCCCTGGAAAAAGTACGAAAAATGCAACACTTTTCAAACAGTCCAGCACCTCCTTCTCTGCCTCCTGGCTTCAGCGGGAGGAGCAGCGGAGGCCCTACTTACCCTCCTCAACCAGCAGATCCCCATATTTCCCCCCGTATGGCGGAGGACTACACGGCCATGCAGCAGGCGAGCCTCCATCGAGGACACCCCCACCCCAGCCAAGCCTCCCACATGATGGCATACAGCAGCCGTGCCAGGGGGGTGGGGGAGTCTCCCACCCCCCAGGCTAATCTCCACAGCAGCGCAGGTGGCAGTGGTGGCAATCCTTACCGCAAGGAAGCCATGGATTACTATTTCTCAATGGGCGGAAAGGAACGACATAGGAGGGGTGGGGTTATGGGTTACGGGGGGGGGTTTGGCTACCCTGGCGTTGATGGACATATACCTCAGCAGTACCGCCACGCCGCCTCGGGCTCAGCGCAGTCACCTGGCATGATGTCCCCATACCCGGTGGACTATGGTGCCACGGCCGGTTCTGGAGGTGAGGCAGGAGCATTCTCTCCCTCGCATCAGTACAGTTTGAGTCAGAACCCTGCCGCCATGCAGCTCCGCCAGCAAGGACAGGGATACCAGTCTGCACACCACGGGCAGCAACATAGGAACTATCCCCAAGCCGCAGTCCGAATGACCCCCCAGTACCCGCACTATTCCCCACAGGGAGGCACTCCTTCGGGCTCATCCGGAATGTATAGCCCTCCTCCTCAGCGATACCATGATGGAACTGGGACAGCCGGGTTTGATTCTAAAGTCAACAGCTCCCCAGGTGTTGCCTCCAGCTCCAACACAGCTGGTTCAGCATCAGCAGCCCCTAACAACGTTGCGCACATGGAGAACGTGCAGCAGAGTTACCACGCCTCTCCCTACCCTGGCTACTCCCCACAGAGTCACTCCCTCCACAAGCAAGCCGCTCTGCAGCACCGCAGCTCCCAGCATGGCCTCGCTGCTGGCTACGACCCTCCTGTCAAGATGCAACCACACGGCCCGTCCACCGCCTCACTGTACGCTAAACATCACCAGGCCTCCAACCCCAATATACCTCACACAGTGTCGCAAGAAATAGCCAAATCCCCCATGCACTCCAACACTCAGCAAAATCCAATCAACCAAAACTTCAGTCCTGTATCCAATCCGTCTCCAGCAGCCTCTGCAGTGCAGTCCCCCAACTGTAGCTCCTCCCCGTCCCCTCTAATGGGTGTCTCGGAGGCCCATGGGAACTCTGCGGGACATCCTCCTGCCCACCCTATCGCACCACCCCGAGGAGGCCATGGCCAGGGGAGGGTATTGCAGACCGTGCCTCAGCTCAGCCCAACGCCCAACTCCAACAGCAGCATCAGCAGCTGCGGTAGCAGTGGTGGCCACAAGGCTCAGGGCATGAATGCAGCGATGGCGAGTGGGCACTCATCAACAAGTCGCAGCCGAATGGGCACTGGTATGGGTGACAGATCGCGTGAAGATGGCTCTGCGATGTACTCTACTCCGCTGGAGAAAATGCAAGACGCTGGCCTTAACAGTCTGAATGCTTTGACTTCCCAAGTAGCCAACTTACCGAACACCGTGCAACACATGCTGCTCACTGACACTGTGTTTTCCCAGAAGAAGGGCAAAGATGGTGGACAGATGCAGCAGCAGGCGGCGCATGCCATTCCCCAAATGCAACAACGGAGTCGTAATGCGAGTGCGGCATCAAGCACCAGCACGGTCAGAGAAGGAAGTGGTGGGGGTGGGGGTGATGGCTCTGAGGCCGGGGTTGACGAAGATTCCCTGGTGATGTCAGAGCGGGTGGCATCGGTCGCCAAGGTGGAGCGAGAGGAGCAGTACACGGAGGGAGAACATCGGCGAGCCAGGCAGATGAGTGGCGCAAGCAGTGGTTCTGAACCTGCTGGCTTCTGTGCGCCTTCCCACAGTCTTAATCAATCCCAAGCAGGGCAGGCATCCCATGACAAAATAATGGTAAACTCGGAGCCAATGACAAAACAAGCAGGGTTTTCTGAGATGAAACCAAATGACTCCCGCATTCCCTCTGCGTCTCCGTCTGTATGCCCTCCACCAGCCGAGCTTGGACAACACTATTCCACTGCTCCAATTCCGCGAACCCACTCCTCTCTGTGTGATGATCCTTCTCCCAAACCAAACTGTCGACCAGAGCCCCCACATGGAGACAACAGATATGGCCACAGGAAGATGATGGAAGTGAAAAAGGAAGTGATTAAGAGTGAGAGTGGTGGTATGGTTAAAACAAGGGACAAAGGAGACAATCAAATACAAGGCAAAGGAGATGGAAACCTCCTGCAGGATGGCCGCGACAAGGAAAACCGATTAAACAGTGGCTCCAGTGGACACAGTAATGAGCGCGATGGACCACAGAAGATGTCCGAGGAGCAGCAAAACGCCAGCAGTGTGGGTGTCATTGTTTCATCCCGGCCTGAAACAGGTAACCCAGACAAGACCAAAGGTCTCCAGGACCCTAGCACTGAAGAGAAAGGTCCCCGGCCCTATGTCAGAGACTCTAGCAGTCGCAATGGGGAGGAAGGTGTTGATTTAACAGTTTACTCTTCTCACCACCAACTCCACCAGAAGCCTAATTTTGGACGCTCTCAAAATCACCCACAATTAGCCCCACATAAATATAGCTACTCTGAGCCACAATATGGCCCTGAAGTGTCGTTGAAAAGCAGGGGTCGGAGCGGGCCAATGGGGGCCATGGAGGCTGTCTCCAGATACCAAGGGCACCAGCAGCCCCAGTCTGCGTACACTGCTGCTCATTCTAAAGACCTCGTAGAGGCATCGCTGAAGAGGACAGAAGGTGCAGGGCCAAGAGTTCATGAGGATAACGCTCAGCTGCAGCAGTTCCCAAGCCTTTTGCAAGAGGTCCTTCAAGGTTATAATTTAGACAGACGCTATGGCCGTGCCGAACAAGCATTTCCTCCCCATCTCCAGTTACAGCAGCAGTTTCAAGCCAGACATGGATTTAGCATGACCGGAATGACCGAAGCCACTCTACATTCCTCCCAAATGGCAACTTCTGGAAAGCCTCCACAGTTGAACCACAAGCAAGGACCAGCATCTGCAGATGCCCATCCCAAGATGCCATCAAGCACTGACAGAGCGAAAGGGGGTGTGTCCCAGGGTAATTTCCCTCAGGCTTTGGAGTCTGTGCCTCTTCCAACCAAACACATTAACCTGGCAGACTATTCGTTGCCACAGAAGAAGACCTTATCCACAATGACCGCCCCCTCTTCAGCAGTACAAGAGCTCCTCCTGCAAGAGACCGAGCCACTCACAGGTAGCTCTAATCAAAGTGAGACCCAAAAGTCATCCACTTCCTTGTTACCGCTGTCCTCAGAGCGCCGCTCTGTGATCTGCGATGTTTCACCAAACCGTCGCAGCACCCCTGAACGGGACGAGAGGGAGCGGGAGAAGGCAACGGGCGGATCCTCTGTGATCCAAGAGCCGTTTTCCTTGGCACCAGGGGCCAGTGATCTGAGTAAAAAGGATCTGGGAGTAAAACCCGTGGTGAAGATGGAAATAGCTTTGAAGGACAGGTTCCCTAGTGCTGCTAATATGCAGCCGAATCGCCACGCCAGTGGATCAACTAAAGAGGCCGGCTCTAAGCCCGGTCATCCTGCTGATCCCTATAGACGAGGTACTGTTGACATGAGCCCCATGCCTCCTCATCCTACTGCCACCACCAACCCACTATCTCCGCCCTCCAGGCACCAGGCCTACGTCCATGGATTTGACCTGACCAGTGGCCATGCCAGCGGGTTTCCTGGGTATCGTTATGGTGATACAAGGGAAGGCGGTATGATTCCTCGCGGCAACCCCCACTTCCCAACCCATCATCCCTACCATAACCTATCCCCCCAGGGTCAACTCTCAAATCCACAGGCCACTAACAAGCTTCAGATGTACCCTCATCCCTGTGGCCCTTCCCACCCACCCCAGGACATCAGTGAATGGGTAGCAGCGATGAATAGGCCATCAAAGGAGATGATGATGATGCAGTCCGGCTCCTCTCCTGGAAGGCATAAACTTCCCAGCCAATCAGAGCAGAGACAGCGAATGGTCCATCAGACAGACATTATGACCAATGAACATCTGACCAAACAACCTCTCCCCCACCAGAATCCTTACTATGACATAAAGATGTGGGAGGCATCACACGGGGGCAGAGAAAGCGCGGTATTGATGGAGGGAGACCCCTACTACCGAACAGCTCCTCCTTCTGCACCTCCTCCTCCCTCTGCTCCTGTGGCACACCATGGAGTTCTTCCTATGACTTCTGCTTCAAACCTTGTGGACCCTGATGTCACTAGAGGAGCCACAGAGGAACCTAAACCAGCTCGATCAGTGTCAGCATCTGCCTCTATCAAACCCTTCACTGAGGCCAACTCCGCTCCACTACAGGGGCCACGGCCAGCAAAAGTCGGTGGATCAGGAGATACGAATCCGTTGATGTTGAGGCGGAGAGTACGATCCTTTATCTCTCCCATCCCTGCCAAGAGACAGCTGCAGGAGGCCAGGGCCTCCCTCAACTCCCATCATTCCCCCGGGGCCCAGTCTGAGTCCAGCCACAACAATGAAGACGACTCGTCAAGTTCAGACATAGTTTGTCCCCGCCTCTCATCCCCTATTTCTGGTGAAAATGCCTACTCACAATCCATGTCTCCCTCTGGTGGTAAGAGCAAGCCTCCAACTCCCAGAAAAGGGCGTGGTCTGAAACTGGAGGCCATAGTGCAGAAGATAACCCCAAATGTACAGAAGCCAATGGGGCTGGACGGCGAGACAAACCATTACCCAGGCTACTCTCATTCAGAGCTGGGTTCATTCAGTGACTCACAGGGCCAAGACATGCCCCATTACCCCAGAGTTGTAGGTGGTGACGATGGTTATCTCGATGAAGGTCACTCTCTAAATGACTTGACCTTCAGAGGAGTGGATGATGCAGGGCCGCTACCCCCCATTGCTTACCCCTGTGAGCCTCACCAGACCTCCCAGGTTCTCAAACAAACAGACTTTGACTTTGGTTTAGGGACTGCGGTGGTTTCAGCCTCTGGTGACAAGGAGGACTTCACCCTGCTGGGTCCTCTACCCCCTCCTCCGCCTCTCCCTCGTCAAGTCCAGGGCTCCCCTCCCCCTTCCTCATCGGCGCTGTCCGACATCCAACATTTCACCAACACCTACCAGCAGCTGGAGACCCGCCGGGGAGAACAGTCTGCAGCCAACCTTCTCAGACAGAAGCTCCAAGAAAGTGGGATTGGATTTGAAGACTATCCTGGCAGGGACTACTACGCAACTACCCCACCACACCACAGCCAGACCCCGGGACTTCTGCTGAGCAGACCACAACACCACATGTCCTCCGGGAGGTCCAGTCTGTCACCACAAGACTCCAAGATGACAGACAGTTCTGTGCCTAAAGGCTATTTCCCATCAGGCAAAAAGAAGGGCAGACCCGTGGGAAGCGTCAACAAGCAGAAGCGTGCTCAGGGCCAGGGCCAGAACACGTCCCCGGGTCATAACACCATGCAAGGGGGTCCTCTAACGCCCTCAGCTCCCTCTCTAGCTGCCCTCCCCTCCCTGCCCCCCCCTCCAGGACAGACCTGCAGCAGCATGTCCGCTTCCCCTCCCCCACCTCTGGTGGAACGCCCACCCACCCCACCCTTGGCACCGCCCGTGTTGACCCAGGTGGTAAAGGTGGATGTTGAGAGCGAGGACACCCCTCCGGAGGTGGAGGTGAAGCCCCTGAGACGGAGACGAAGAGGGGTAAAGGATGAGGGAGGGGTGGCAGAGGTCAGGGGTCGCCAGAGGAGGAGGCGGAGAGTGGGAGCGGGAGCCGCCCCCATGCCTCAGGATGACCGCGAGACCTCACCGAGTGGCGTCGGCCCACAAGACCCCAGCAGAAAGGGTCCGTTTGTTCCCCACATCCATGTCGAGAAGAAGGTGCCAGAGGTGGGTGCGGTGTGCACCATTGTCAACGCTGAGGAGGAGGAGAAGATGAAGGGTGATCGCAGTTTAGCCGGAGGGAAGACGGGTTTTGACTCTCTCCTGGCCTCTGCGTTCTCCACCCAGCTCTCCAGGAGGGAGAGGGAGGCGGAGCAGCAGGAGTCAGACGAGGCAGAGAACAGCCTCCCGGCGGGGAAGGCCCTCCCGTCCTCCAGCTATGTGGTCTCTGGACCTGTGATCACAGAGACCAACCACTCGGGTCGTCTGCTTTGCTGCCTCTGTCAGAAATGGGCCAATTACAAACACCTGGGCGATCTGTACGGGCCGTACTACCCTGCTGAGTATGCCACCAAGCTGCCCAAGAACCAGCCGCAGGTCCGGCAGTGCCAAGCCACCGCAACAGCCAACAGAATGGGGCCAAACTCCGACACCAACTCCAACGTATCGAGTATTCTCCAAGACGCGGCAACACAAGACTGTCCGATCCCCAGACCTTCGTCTGAAAGTGACTACGGCATCAGCGTGCTGCGGCGCTCCACCTCTCCTCACCTGGCGGCAAGTAGCTTTTCTCCCGCCGGCACAGATGACATGATGATGATGTATCTGTCCGGGAAGCTGAGCAGCAGCTGCAGCTCTGGAGCCAGTAAGACCCCTTCGCTGTCCTGGGACATGCACTTGGACACTCGCCCCATCCCAGAGCTCAAGAGGGAGCCGGATCTGGAGGTTGAACAGCAGCCCAAACCCCAGCCGCCGCCCCCAGAGGAAGCTCAGCAGAGACCCCAACATAGGAAGCTCACCTCCCACCCACGCTTCAAGAGAAGACACAAGTCCACCGAGGACTCCCCCAGGATGGTGCCGTCCAACAGCAAGGCTTCCCTTCCATTCCAGCCCCCTCCCCCGGCCCTGGACTCCCTGGGACCCCTGGCCCAGCTGGCCCAGCTGCCCCAGATGCCCATGGACCCAGAGGAGCTATGGTTCCATGAGGGCTGCATGGCCTGGACCAGCGGGGTCTACCTGGTCAATGGCAAACTGTACGGCCTGCAGGAGGCACTAGATGGTGCCAGAGAGACGGTCAGTACATTTGAACTTGTCTTCAAACGTTGAGGTGAATGCATTTGTGTGCTGTTTTTCAGCATCTGACATTTTTCTCTTCTCTTTTCTTCTGAAATTACAAATGGTGTAATTTTGTGTGTCGTGTGTGCGGTGCAGAGCTGCTCCTACTGCGAGGCAGTGGGCTCCACCCTGGGCTGCTACACCAAGGGCTGCACCCTGCGCTACCACTACCTGTGTGCCATGGAAGCAGGTAGCCATTCCGTTCCGTTACCATAACTACACTGCACGTTACCGTAGCTACGATCCAACAGTCTAATGGACGCCAGTGGTCATTTCCATTCATCTCTCTCCCCCGGATTCTTCCACTCTCTAACCTGACTTAGTTGCCACGCAGCTCTCGACAAATTTGGACTGGAGGCTTGCCTGAAAAATACAGATAGGCGCACAGTACAAACAGAGGCAAGACGGACATGAACACATTTTACTTGCGTGACATACATTATGATGCACATCATCAATTAAACATAACGAGCATTAACGAAAGCACCCTTAAGCACCTGGCACACCGGGCCAACAACCGGCCGTCTGTGAGCATCTGTGGCCCCGGTTTCCTCTGTGTGTCCTGCACCGTGGGATCTAGTCATCCATTTCCTGTGTTTTTCCGGATGATTCGGCACGTTGAATCGGGGACCAAGGCTGTCCATTAGAGAAATCACTCGGATTGGCTGTTCAGCTTAAGTGAATCGATGCACAAGAAGAGAAGCAGAATCAGGCGAAGCAGTAAACGACTTCGCCAAGATGGCACGCACAATAAGATTGTCTTTTTTTCCACGACGGCTTATCCGCTTTTCGATTAGAAGTAGCTATTGTATGGCACGTTTTGAGCTAGAGTGCTGTGAAATGGTAGGCAAATGCTAAACTACATACCAAACTATCCGATCCAAACACTGTCACTGTCACTAAATGTTGTCATGGTATCTTCCAGCCGAGCAGAACCGACTGACTGTGACTGTGGTCTGTGAACGTTGTCTCTCCCCAGATTGTAAGTTAAATGAAGATAACTTCTCCCTCCGCTGTCCGAAGCACAAGGTAAAGATAGAGAGGTTGGTCACGTCGTTCCCCACAACATTCCATAATACCACGCTTTGATGTTCCTTTTGTTGATGACAGAGGTGTCGCTCTTCCTCCTCCTTCCCCTCTGTCTCCTACTCCTCCTCTTCACTCTTCTTCTTTAGTTCCTGCAGAGCAGTCGGCCAGCCAAGCCGATCTTCCTGGAGCAGTCAGAGAGAGGCTGACACCAACGAAGAACGGACGCCGGGGTTTGGAGACTGTGAGTGAGAGAGGGATGGAGTGGGACTAGGAGAGATACTTTGTTTAACTCTTGTTTCATGCAAAGTGTACTACTACTACTAGTGATAGATAGCACTGCAACTAACATAGCACTTAAAGCAGGATTTGTTGTATGTACTCGCATGATCCTTGCACTTTTTCGGTCATTTCATCATAACTGAATGCACTTCTTGTTGCTTTGGCCAAATTTGTCAGCTTAATAGATGTAATGTACTACTACAACTGGTACTGATACTGCTACTAATACCAGTATACGTATCTCCTGGTGTTGGTTATTTCAGTGTCACCTCCAAGTGTGAAAGCAGGCTCACCTGGTGTGTTACAGGGAAGGATGCAGAGGAGGAGGAGCAGCAGGAGGAAGAGGAGGAGCAGCAGCAGCAGGAGGTGGAGGAGGTGGAGCACTTCTAAGGCTCATCGCTGGAGCCGATCTGTCTGACGGACGCGGACACCTTTTGTGGAATGTACTTCTCAGCCGCTGAGAAAAAAACAAACCTTTTGTAAGCAAGGCGCCACGAGGAACATTTGACCACCGATAACAAGACGGGTTGCCATGGATACAGCAGCACCTTGGAACACGGGGGGCAAAATGACAACAACAAAACAACGACAAAGTGTTTGGACCGTGTAGGGGAGGCAGTACCCCTCTATGTAGAACCTCCCCCCCCCCCCATCCCTTGCTCCTAATGTCTTGGTTGGTTGATTGACTTATTGATTGCTTGGCTTGTTGGTTGGTTGGTTGGCTGGCTTGTTGGTTGGTTGACTGGTTGGTTTGCTGGTTGACTGGTTGGTTGGTTTTTGGTTGTTTTGAGGGCAGAATGTCGTTTGGAGGACGGAGAGGATGAGTTGCTCTTCATTGTATTCTTTCATTATTATTTTACTCAGCATTAGTACTTCAGTATTTACGTATGGGAGCGGTCGTGTACTTGTATGTGTTTTATACTCTCAAACCGCCCTACATATCATGTTATGTTTTTACACTTCCTGGAGGGGCGGGGCCTGTGAGGGGCAGGGCCTGAAGAACTTGGGACGTCAGGGTTGATTGGCCACACAGACATTAATGCCTTGCACAGGGGGTCTGCTGCCTTTGAACATTCACGTGTGTGTGTGTGTGTGTGGGTGGGTGTGTGCGCGTGTGTGCTATAGAATATGAGAAAATGAGTACGAGTGTTCAGGATATGCTAGGTGTGAGGCTGTTTTTTGGTCTATTTGAAAAGTGTTCTTATTTTTAAGCAAGGCAGTTTTTACGGTACAGATAGTATTGAGGAGAGCGTATAGTTGGAAGCTTATTTTCACGTTTAGAGAGAAACTGTTTGCTGTCTTCAGCGAGGAAGAAAAGGGAGAGTCGCGAGCAGCCGGCAGAAGGTCTTACAGGAAGCTGTGTACAAGGACTTCCTGTTGACCGATGACCATGTTGTTTATGGAACCAAAAGCTTTTTTGTGGTTGGAAGAAGTCGTCATGAGAGCAGCCACCCGATTGGCCACCTGTGCTGTCCAATGAGGGAGGAGGAGGAGGAGTCATAGTAACCAAGTACTTTTATTTCTCGGCATCTAATTGGGTGAGAGTTCATCCAATCAGACGCAGAGTTTCCATGAAGCCACAGAGTGTGCCGTACACCGTGTCGTTACATCGTTTTTTTATCGTTACTCTTGTAAAAAAAAAACCTAAAAAGTGAAAGGATAGCGCTGAGTCCATGCTGTACTAGATACCTGTCAATATGTATATGAATTATGAATACAACACACAAAACTGCACCGACTCCTCTGATCTTCACTAAAGTGTTTGTTTGGTCCTGAACTGTTTCGACCCTTTCCTCTCTCCCACTGGCCACTTCTCTTTCTCCTCTGCCTCTACTAGTTTGCTACATTTCCATTGCTGACCAGAGGTTCTTAGTTTCCTCTCAAAATGTCTTTTCAGAAAAGAAAAATGTGTAATATTCTGGCATCAGCCTGAGATGTTGGCAAAGCCAACATCTCATCTGAGTTCATCAACTGAAATATTTCATGGTTTATGCCACTGCTTTTATATAATATGATATACTTTAACGACCCACAAAATGTCTCAGCATACTTACTATACTTAGCTACGTAGTGGAAGAGGCGGGCTGAGCCAGGCTGAGCCACGCTCAGTTCGACAATGGCTAGACATCAGCGGGCGTACTG
>JAOQGG010000082.1:2028223-2039057 GCA_027123015.1 Urophycis regia | reverse complement strand
AATTCACCCTGAGGTCATTTCCACCAATAATCCAGCCAAATACCCCCTCAGATGCATTTTTAGCGACAGTCAATATTTATCAAGTTTAGATAGTTTAGATTGTTACCCAACTTCTGTAGTAGTACATATGGTCTGTACTCACAAAACGACGCATTTTAAAGTATGTAAGTACACCAGGAGTTTATTTAAAAGAGCACTTTTCTGATAGCTTCAACGAGCTGTTGCTAAGGCTACCGCTGCGTCTCTTCCGTCTTTCTGGATAAGTTCGTAAAAGTCCTCTTCAAAACTCACATGTGTAAGGAAAAGGTTAGTGAACTTGATAAATATTGACCGTCGCTAAAAATGCATCTGAGGGGGTATTTGGCTGGATTATTGGTGGAAATTATCTCGGGGTGAATTTTACTCCGTACTATCACTTTAAAGACAAAGGTCACAAGTTGGGGTGGGAATAAAACCCAGGGAATTAGAGGTAATATTGTAGGGCGTGTGTGCCCTGCCCCTGAACAATTTTTTACATAGAACATTTACTTACAACTTGGTTTTCTGTGATGAGTTGTGATGCATCAGAATACATATCACCATGCTCCAATGCTGTAAACAATCAAAACATGTCAGAGAACATTTTGCAAAAATGGCAAAATGGCAAATAAAAATCACACACGTTTACCTTCTGGCTGTGCTCGGTTTCCATCAAACAGTTCACTGATTGTCAGGTTTCGCAAAGCCTCGATATCTGCTGCGATATCATTGGATTTCTGCAGGTCATCGATGTGAACCGATTTCCACGGCCCTGTGAAGAATGAACCAGCTCAAACTCGCATTCCGATGGTTTATTTTAAATGGTATGATAGTGAATAAGGTAACGTTTTGTAAGCCCCTCACCTCCATGAAAGCCAACGTAAGAAGTCCCCCCTTCCATCCTTGGCAGTTTGGTGATAAAGTAGACAAACATATTGTTCTCCACAATATTTTGTTTGAGCTTGTTCATTTCATTCAAGGATGAATACCTGGCATTGATCAGGAAAATATCTTAGTCCAAAATAATGCTAATTTGATTTTACATAAGAATAACAATGATAACAATAGACAACAATAGACTTGACCTACTTTGCAGATGCAATAAGATGTGCACTGTGAGAGGCTTCATCAAAATCACTCTGAATAATAAGGATCTTGTTACCAGAGCCATCCTTTCCTCCATTTTGAGTTGTAAAGAAGAGTCTATAGTAACCACAGAATACAGATCATCAGAAAGCATAAATAAAATTGGATAGTCACAAGATCACCCCCAAAGAAATGTAAGAGATTCGTGGCTATAGGTGAAAATCAATACAAACCTGATCTTCTTGAGAAAAGACTGCTCTGTTTCAAACTGCTGGAGGGACAGCAGCTCCACAGTATGAAGCAACTGCTCCAGTTGTTCCAGGTCTGAGGCTGTAAGGAGCCTGGAGAATGTAGTCACCTGCAAATAACACAGCTAATTAGCAAAAATGTACATAGATTTCATGATAATAAATATTGTGCTTGTACAACAATGTGCATATTACCTCTGTGAAGGAGGCACGCCAAAGGTTCTTCTGGTTCATGTGAGCCAGGATGAAGTCAGACAAACAACTTGTATTCTGCTCCTCAAAGTATACTTGAGACAGTCGTTCACTTTCTACTTTGGGGAGTTTTGTGCAATCCAGACGCACAATTGCGTCGGGTGTGGCACAGTTTAGCAGCAAGAGTTTAGATGCTTGCAATATATCTCCTTCAGATGTTTCCATTTCCTGCCTGGTGCTTTCCATCACTTGGAGAATCACAGAAGCACACGTGTCTGAATGGTAGCCGATGAAGACATCTGGTGCCTGGTATTTGTAAGTCTGAGGCCCTGCTGTGTGTTTGCTGAGAGAAACAAACTGCTCCACCCATCTTTCCAACTCCTTCACTTTACTCTTCTGCTCCTTCTTTAGGACAGTGTGAATGTCCAAGTAGTGCTTCTCCAGCCGGTTGATGAGCGGTATTGGGAACTCCTTATAGACAACCTCTTTTTCCTCAATCACAATGAGTCTGAAGTCATTATGCACCCTGCATTTGACACGATGGGTTCCTAGTCCAAGGTCTACGTATTTTTGTCCTCCGAGGTAGACGTAGTACTGGTTAAGAGCATCATACAGACTTTCGTAAAGGTTCTGCAAGTTCAAGAGGATAACAGTCTGCCCCGTTTCCATACAGATCTTCACTCGGTTGATGTTGCGACAAATTTGGGTATATTCTTGATCTTTTGGGAAGCTGGAGCCAAATATTATTTCAGGCTGTTCGTTTTCTGAGAAGAAAGTTTGCTGCAAGATTTGCAGGGCAGCATAATTCTTAGTTAGAACCAGCAAGTATCTGCACTCTTCCTCCTGTCCACTAGCTGAAATGTTCTGTCTCAGGAGTTCAGTCACATCAATGCTCTCAAGATTGGGTTTAATGTTCAGTCTACAAGTGAAAACAGTGAGTGCGTCAACATTGTCTTTGCCACTGAAGTTCCTCAACACGGCTTCAGCAATTTTCTCCTCACTGGGCTTCTTTTGAGTAATCTTGGTCATTGCGAAAATCATCTTGACCAAGCTGTAGTAGTCACGAAGGCCAAAGAAGCCCTTTCCTTGTTTTCGGCAGGTATTCAAGTAGGCCCTGGCAAAGGGCTTGAAGAGATCTCTTACCTCCTCCAAAAGCATTGCATCAGACGAGCATATGCCTTTGGCACTTTCAAGGAGCTCTTTTTCATCGGGGTCACCACGGGAGACAAAGATGCCTCTGTTCATCTTTGCTGGGTCTAGAGCCCAGTTGGAGATGCCGATAAAGCCAACTTTCTTGTGTGGCAGAGGTTCATCATCAATGCATCCTTCCTCCAGTAAAGGATGAAGTGTTTTTAATGGCATTTTAGGAGAGTCTTCGGCCAAACCAATTTCATCCAAAACCACAACAGAAATGTACTCATCCAGGTTCTTGCCTTCTTGAAAACGACCACATTGCTTGAATGTGTTAATGATGCCCTCTGGGGTTGAATGGGGGCTACACTGGAAGGACACCAAATGGATTTGTTTCAACTTTTTGTAGAGCTCACTGTGAGCAGCTTGGCCTTGCATTGCATCTGCCACAAGTGTTTTAGAGAGAGATTTTGAACTTCCAGGTTTTCCAACCAAAAAAAGGGGAATCCTAAGCTCAATGCATAGGACCATCATGAAGACATTCTCTTTGAGTGCACTATTTTTTGCAATTGTTTCACCCATCGGCACCCCACTCAAAAGTAGATCCTGCATAAGTGAGATTTCCTGCATTATTCTCGCTGGGGTGTAGTGCAGCTTTTTACAGATTTTCTGTCTGTATTTTTCTTTGTCTTCCAAACAGGCATGGTAGCAGACCCCTGCAGCCAGGATCAGAGACCAGATCACAGGGTCTCGATCATTTCTGTCTCTCTCAAATTGTTCAAGTTCGGTGAAGAACATGGCGTGGTTCTCAAAGAACCACATGAAGGCTTGCATGCAGCGCTCCACATCCCGCAGACTGACAAAGCTGCACTCATCTTTTCTGTTCCGCATGTATCTCTGAGAGGCTGCAAGGACATCTGTGATGATCGTGATGTATGCTTTGTTGATTGCTTTGAGTCCAACTACTCTCTGCACAATCTGTTGAATGTAAATCATTTCTGTGTTATCATTCAGTTGTCCAAAATCCCACACCAGAGGAATCATGCTTGGTGGCAATGCCTGAACTCTGTAAACTAATTGGCGGAGTGGGATGGAACCAAGCCTTTCATCCGTCTCTTCAGCTCGAACCCGATAACCAAGGCCAGCTGACTCTAGTTTTGTAATCATTTCCTCTGTGTGTTTTCGATAAGGGTTGCATGCTGCTATTATTTGCAATCCACTGTCGGGTGTCAAAAGTTCACCTTTCACTGTATGGTCACAAATGATCTCTTTGATGCTGCTGATAGCCTCTGTTGTGTTTGCCTCATCAAAAAACAGGACAGATTCAAAGTCATGATTTTCTTTGTTTGTCAAAGACATTACTTCTGCTTCTCTGACTTTGGTGTAGACTATATCGGAGCTTGTTCCTCCATGGACTTTGACCAGTTTCATGTTCTCGGTAGCCACTCCACCTCTTTGCAAGTCACACAGATATTTGATGAGCCTAGTCTTACCACAACCTGTCTCACCCATAATAATAACAGGGATGCGACACCTGAATCGCATGTGGATTGCTAAAATCTTGAGGATGTTGTCAGTTGTGAGCTCGTAAGTTTCGTCGGGATCAACAGGCCACTCGACCCCAAGGACACTGCATATTCTTTCTATTTTTTCTGCTCTTGGAAGTTGATCAAAGTCAATGTTGAACGGAACTCTCTGTAATTTGAGGCCATCATACAGCTCCATAGACATGATGTCTTTTCTTATTATCTTCTTGGAAGAGGGGTCGATAGCATCCACAGAGGTATTCCCATTGGGCTGAAGATGGAAGCCAATGAAGGTCATGGAGACGTGATCACCATTGAAGAAGATGTATGGGTGTGGTTCTGACTCCCATCTCTTCCTGATCAGAAAAGGGGCCAAATCCTCATCACGCAAGCCTCTCAAGTCAAATGCAAGTCTTCCAGGACTCTGGTCAGAAATGCTGAGTGATGGTGTGGCAAAGTCTTTCGCCATTAGAATCATGAAGTCAACAACAAAGTTCTTGAATCCCTTGAGAGTGTCACCAACTAAATCTACATCGCAAAAAACAGATGTCTCACAGTCTCTTAGCTGGAGATTGAGGAACCAGGCAAAGTTTCTCAGCTCTGCCCATGAGGGGTCGATGATGCCACAGTACAAAAGGAGCATTTGAAGACACTCCACATGTGACCCATCGACAGCATTGTATTTGAAGGTGTCAAGATCTCCCCCGTTATAGAATCGGGTGAGGTACTGGTATGGCCTTTGGAAGGCTTCACTCCTGAATTCTTCATCATCCATCAGTGGCTCATCAATGTTGACAGGGGCAGAACCCTCATTCTCCAGCATCAATACTTCTTTAGGTGGTCGGCAGAAGATGTTTGGAAACCAGTCTATGAATGAGCTGTTTAGAGTTTGGCTCTATTTGTGAAAAACAAGTACAAAAGTACAAATGTAAGACATAACATAACAATAACAGGAAGATACATCTACCACTAGAAAAAAAAAAAAAACCTTACCTGACGTGAAACATTTCTGGGAAGTTTCAAGGTTGATTTCAGGATTTCAATGAGATACAACTGCCTGTTGCAGCACTTCCACATCATTCCCTCAGAGTCCATCAGATAACGAAGGACCAACAATTTGAAAAGAAAGTCATGAAGGCCTCTTCGGACCTTTGTGAAGACAACACAATTAAAACAGCGAGAAATCCATACATTTAATACAGTCAATTAAAGTAAGGCTCCTTACCGATGATGTGACATCTAAATGGAAAATGGTCAAATCTCTTTCCTCTGTGCTTTCCAGCAGAGACTGAAGGATGGCATTCTCATCCACCTTTGGTTCAATCAAGCGAATGCATTTCAACACTGATGGTTTGTTGGTCAATCGCTTCAGTTTCCCATGTAGTCTTTTTACATAGAGTGATTTTCCTGAAGTAAAAGAAAGGATGATCTTCATTATAGTGTCAGATAAATGATGCCAGATATGGATGCTGCCGCTGAGTTTTTTCACACATGAACTCACCAACGCCAGCTCTTTCCGATGTCACAACTCCAACAGAGAGTCGGTCTTTGAACACAGCTGCAGCACTGCACTGATCGGTGGGGACACTGTAGTGTCTGCTCAGGTAACTCTGAATCCTGGCTGTTGGCTCCTGAGGGACCATGTGCAAGCGGTATTGACTGAAGGCTGAGGGAATATACGCATTTTCACGCTCAGAGCTGCAGACCATGACTAGTCTGTAATCTTCCCTGCTTTGCATTTTCATTCGCTGGAAGAAACTTTCGACTTTGCAGCTCACGTCATAGGTCAGAAGATCACCGTATAGCAGAGTGTAGATCTTTCGTCCGCTGTATCCAACAGTGAGACAGCGTCTAAGGAATAGCTCCACTTGTTCATAAGATGTCGAAGAGTTGCAAAGTAGGACTTCGTCATAAGTGGGCAACTCCTCATTTTCATTGTTCATGTAAATGCAGATGCAAGAGTTGAAGACCTCTTCCTGTGAGCAAACAATGAGGTTGGGATTCCCAACAGTTAAGCCTTTTGGCATGTCTCTTGATATGAACAAATCCCCACCGATATTTTGCCTGTTGGCAAGTTTTTCCAATAATTTCCCGAGGCATTTTATATCAAGAATGTGTGGGAGAAAATTCTTCATGTCCTTCATGTACCCATTCCATAATAAATCAAATTTTTGTGAACAATTTGCCTGTTCCACGAGAAGAACCCAGTCCCCTGTGTTGGGTGAATCCCCCATCAAAAGTTCTGGCACTTCAATAAAAGTATGGAATTCAATGTCTTGGTTTTCTTCTTCTTGGTTGGTGAGGATTTCGTACCGGAGAGCATGCCAGACCTCCCTTAAATCTGTTGCTGTACAATTTGGCTTGACAAAAGAGAGCATCATTAAAACCTCAACCTCCAAATCCACATTTTCCTGAGGTAGCTTACTGCACAGGTATACAATCTGTTCAGCTGTGAAATAGTTTAGGTAATAATGTTGGGATCTTTGTTTGTCCACGAAGTCCATCCAATAATTGAGGCATTTCTCAATTTTCTTGCATAACTCTGGAAGCTGAATGTCTATTGTACCATCCACGACAATGGTATCACCCACACAGTCAAGGTTGAAGTCCATAATGATACTGGACCCTTCATTGCTTAAGTTGCAATTGATGTAAGCTTCCCAGCTTCTGAAGAGAGGGTTTCCAGCTGTGTACAAAGCAATGAAGGCTTCAGCTAGTCTTTGAACATTGGCAAAGACCTGAGAAGAGAAATGCAAATTCATACTTTTAGTAGTAGTAGAAATAATAATATTAATAATAATTACAATAACAATAACAATAATAATTAGTAGTACTTTTCTGTATACCTGCTCTTTTTTTATCAAATTTAATTGATATAAAAGATTTAAAAAATGACATAAAATATTAAATGACAATGTATTGCTTCTATCTGTGCCAGCCCATATGCACAGCTAAGAAAGAACACGTAGACCTGCCTCTGCAAAGTGGTCAACCTCATGCTGGCCCTGGTCTCCTTTCCCAGACATGAGCATGAGCTTGTTTTGGAGCTCCCGGAGGTCTTCCAGTGTGTACCAGCGCAGTTCTTGACCCTCCTCATGGTCCTCAGGAATTTGCAGCTTCAAGGCTGTGTCCAGACTCAACTGCAATAAAAGAAAACACTCCATCCAACTGCTTTCCAATAGTAATGTGTATGGTGACATGCATGTAGAGAGACAGCATGTGGCTCTATACTGCCAACTTGCACCTCTAAATTCCTTCCTAAAGGGAGCCTAAGGTGTAAAGAGAATTGTCCACTAAGACTGGACATTTTTAGGAAAAGTAACGGTGTTTCCATGTTTGCTTGATGAAGTTTGTTTCAAATATACAATTAAAACATTAATTTCTGGTTGTAGTAGATACAATTTAAATGATTAGTTTTACCAATAACAGCCACATATCCTGTGCAGACACATTCGAAGGCTGCATTATCCTGTGCAGACACATTCGAAGGCTGCATTAAGATCAGCATAAACTACAGTAGCAATGTTATTTACCTTCTTGACATCACATGCGCTTATTACATAGGTTCCCTTGTTGTTGATGGAGGACGCTAAAGACAGAGAGGACAGTTCCACTGAGCCATGACTCTCCTTCACTGTCTTCAGCCATTCCAGATGACGTGCAGTATCCACCTGGAACACAAAACATGCTTCAATGTTTTGTAAAAAATGTAATATCTAAAGCCATCCAATGTCAAATCTTATCTTACAAGTTTCTTGGGCAGGTTGCTGTCATTCTCTAGAGCTCTCCAGAGTTTGTTCAGCACATCCTTGAAGGTTTGAAACCCTGAGTCCTTCTTGAGGTCATACAGCATTGGCGAGTAGCCAAGGACTGCATCATGGAAGCAAGCAACGCGATCCACATCCAAGTCATTTTCTCCAGCGGAAATGGAGGCCAGGTCAACAAACACCTTCAGCTCATTAATGTCTACAAATAATGAAAAGTATTGTTTCACCACAAATGCAGGGGGTTGCTTGGTCAATACTCATGAATATCACAGCATTGAAAAATTACTCTCAATATCAATGAGTGATCAAAATATTACCTTTCAGGGCTTCTTTTACCCACTGGACAAATAGTCCTCTGTGTCCCAGCTGTTGTAGACAGTATCTGCGCGAGGGATCAATGTCCACAAGAATCATCTTGGCCTGATTCAAGTTATCGTCAATTCGATTGAGGGGTTCGTCTTTGAAGTCTTCATCCGTCTTAGGAGTTCAAAATAGTGTAAAACTAAAGTTAACAGATTCATCCATTTTGTTGATAAAGCTGATGACCATTATGTAGCATTATTAATATTACAATCTATATTAGTGTTATTGTTATTATACTGTTGACGCATTACTAAATGGTAAATGCACACTCAATGTTAATACATTACAAAAATAATACAAGATAAAGACGGTTGGGGATACTGCATCTTTAAAAGACAGGGTGTGATGTCAGGCGGTGGTGACTTACAACTTCCAGCAGTGTCTGCAGGATGCTGAAGTCACCTTGAAGACACAGCGTCTCCTTCACCAGCATGATGGTTTGAGCAGATTCCACAGCAAGGTGGAGTTCATGGTACTGCTGTATCTGCAGAGCCCTCTGCTGGACCCATTGTCTGTCTTTTGAATGATCCACTCGGCACATCATGGCAAAGTCCTTCTCAAGTTCGTTGTACTTCCCAGTGTAATCTTTGAAGAGTGTGTCAACCTCCCACAGTCTTATGCTGCCATCCTTCAGGCAGTCATACATGTGTTTGTACTGATCATAACAGGGCTGGAATATGTCATCATGTATCATGTCCACTGTGGCCACTATGTCAACACGCTCTTCCTCAGGGCCTACATATTGTCTTGCCTGTTCATCCCAGCAACCTTTGAACAAGTAGCTGTCTTTGAAGGTGTTCAGGACCACAGCCATTTCTCTGATGTCCGGTTGAAGATCGTAGAACGTTACCACACCAGCCATTGAAGAGAATTGCTTGTTGAATAGGTGAACCTCCATGAAACTGTCCAGGCTCATGGTCTCCACACTGATCTTATGTCTTTCTTCCAAAGTACTGACATCAACTGTTATTGGGATTAAAGGTTTACATGGCGAGTTAGTGGGGTGTTAGTGAATTGGCGGTGATGACACCATAAGGAACACTCTCTGTTCACGGTACACTCATACCCGTCATGTGTTCTTCCAGTTTGTGGCTCATCTTCACAACGGCATCAAGCAAGTCCTTCTCATAGAACACAGCTCTGATCTCAGCCTCCCTTCGTCTCAGCAGCGTGCGCATCATCTCATAGTCCTGATACTGAGGTTCTTCAGCAAGGCATTCTGAAAATGTTCAATCACCCCATTTTACTACTGTTTGTCAGTAAAACATTTGGTGATACTCTGAATAAACGAATACATTACCCAGATTTCACGTTAATAAAATGATAGCAAAATAAACCAATTACCAACTTCCAGCAGAGTTAAGAAGGCATCGCTTTTCTCCAAGAGGAACATGAGCAGACTGATCTTAATCCTTCCTGTGATGAGCTGGTTGGTGACAGCTGTGAAAGAGGATATTGCCAGCACAATTTTCTCTTTAGCCTCTTCTGTGAGCTTCGCAATCAGCTCATTTGAACCTGTAAAGACAAAATATTTAGCAATTTCTTAACTTGAATTAACCATTGTATTACAGTTCATGTAAACACAGTGATGTGTTTGCATGGAAATGCAAAGTACCAAATAGAATATATAAATCGCATGCTTTTGTAAATGGTATATTTGGACAGTAATCCCCCGAGGTATTTCATGTATATGTTCAAATCGGTTCAGGTATATGTTAAAATCGATTAGATTTTACCAACACAAAGGGTGATAAAAATACTGGATGCCAAGTTACCCTTAATAACTCCCATACACCACAAGCCCCCTCTCCAACACTATGTAGTAAACTGCACCTCTGATGTCGTGTTTACCATGTAGTTTGAATACATCTTTGGCAGCTGTCCAAGAGAGGAGGTGTCGAAAAACCTCTTCATCCTCATTTCTTTCTTGACTGTCAATTGGCCATGACTTCTGAATGATGGCTGAAATGAGCTTCCCAAACTTCCAGTTGATTTTAAGCCTTTCAAACAGTTTCCCCTCCTGCTTTTTCTGTTTGTGAAAAAAAGGAAAAAAAACAGACATGAATTACCTGTTTTATATTTAATATGCACAACACACACTTGTCTTATTGATAGTTGCCTAATATGATGGCTTTTGTCTACCCTGTGTGATGAGCTTTGGATTTCACAAACAATATAATGACGATAGATAGCATTGAATATTCATCTTAAAGATGTATTAGCTTAATTATGCGCTGATGATAACATGCTAAATATTATACAAAGTATATTATGTATTTCCTTTTTCTGAATATTTCTATAAAGATTATAAAGTCCTCATACCTGACACAAGGAGGTGACAGCCTCCAGAGCACACTTCTCAATAACAGCTGCCACATTTGAATGAGAACGACTGAGATCTTCAAAACGTTCACAGTAGAATTCTATTTGATCCAATGCAGATTCCTAAAGCCATACAAACGTGTTAATATTTTGCATTTTCCCATGAAAATCTTCTTCTTTT
>JAOQGG010000082.1:1638933-1657329 GCA_027123015.1 Urophycis regia | reverse complement strand
AGACCAAATTTCCCTCACGGGATCAAAATAGTAATTCTTCTTCATCTTCTTCTTCCCAGCTTTCCTCCTGTCAGCCGGAGGCGTGGTTCTCCTGGGCGTCCTCTGTGGCCTGGCCCTGTTGTCCATCACCGTCTCCTTCCTCCTGTCTGCTTGTTCTTTCACCGCCGCCATCGCCTGGCAAGCCCTCTGCACTCCACGCAGCGGTAATGCATCACCTTTTATATCATTGTTTTTGGCACAGTTGGTGCTCAATTGCTAACGTTGGAGTAATGGTGTGACCTTGCGGCGCTAACGTACTGTGTGATCGTCCTCAGGGTCACTGTAGATAAAATAACCTCCTGCGTGAGTCACCAGTGGGACTCCCATTACCAGAGGTTTAGGACTTCAACAGGTGCTGCAGGAAACAAAACCCCTCGCCCGTAATATCATTGAGATGCACCCTGAGGATGTAGACGAGTGTTTCGCTGAGATTAGATGAACAAGAACTGATTAATAGTACGTCCCTTGGCCTTGAAACAGTGCTGTGTGTTTCAACCAAGACGTGACCTGTGCAGAAATCAAGGAACCAACGCAGTCGTAATGCTGATGTCCTTCTCCGAGAAGGGTAGCCAGAGCACAGAAATAAAGATGTGGTGGAGCAATTATGCCTAGAACTAAATGTAGAGCTATATCTAGAGCAGGCCCCCACAGGGTTCCTTCAGACTTTAAACCCAGTGGCCGGTTGTAGAGGCTCAAGTTTGGTAGCATGCCGGTCGTTATTTTAATACTATTTACATGCGTGTTTTTTCCCAGGCTGAGGTGAGTTCACCTGAGAGCCACTCATGTAGAAAAAGCACCTGCGTCAGTCAGGTACCAGGGAGGGGGAACGGGTCAACCCTTCACTCTTTAGCCCCGGCAAGACGGACTGCAGAATGTGCTGAGGCTGCATTTATCCAAAACAACAGAAACCCAGCCAACTGATGTTTCTCTTAAATCTTTTAATGAAGGTGAATGCCATGCAAAAAAAAAGGACAAAAACTTGAAATTGTTCTAAAAGGAATAACTGCATTTTGATGGAGACTGTGGAATAAGAATAAATGAAGCACTCTTGACTAAATCGAGCCAAAATTGACGCATGTAAAACACACGATCAACACCATTTTAAAATGTCACATCAATCATCTATCATCAATCGTCTGTGCCACTGCTGACCAGCCGCACCACCAGGGGATGAACGGGGGCTGAAGGAACGCAGCAGACAGAACCTGGGTTATTGGCACCACTGAATCAGCAGTCAGATGGACCCCAGGCCTGTCGCGGTGCAACGGCCTGTCGCCTGCTTGTGCTCCTGAATCTCTGACATCTCATCTGGCACTCGCCACCGCTTGCGCTTGTAAGATAATAACTACAATTTTGTAAGATTGATGATGATCTGGAATTTCATTTTGAAGCAAAAGACTGAAAGAAATGGTTATCACAAAGTATGTGATGCATTTCTAAGTGGCACAATCCATCTTGGAACCCCAAATTACAAAATATTGTATCATGACAATAAAAACCATGTGCCTATAAAAATTTACTCAGTGATTTCAGATTTTTACAAAATGGATATGTAGCATAAATGCATTATGACAACATTTTAAAAAGCTACAAATGATACATCCATCGTAATGTTTATGGTAAACAAAATGGATAACCAAACAATATGCCATATGACAGAAAATCATCACTAGCCTATAGTAAAAAATAAATACAAAAAACTCTGGAAATGGGACATTAATCTTTATCAGGCACGAAAACCATTATTCTGATCTGACCAGGACTGTACACTTATGCATTTCATTGTTCAAAAAGGCATTCATCTCGGAGTCAACCCTATTTGTGACCTTTTTAAAAAACGTATACATCTTGCATGTACAAAAAAAGCTTTTCTCCTATTTGAACAGCAATGGAAGGGGGGGTTAAGGCGAAAAAGCTCAACACAGAAATCCAGGAGGGTGAAGTGTTGACGTGGGCGACCTTTGTTCAGCTCTGGTGCTTGATGCCGTGTTACCAGTTCCATCAATAATGCTCTAGATGTTCCCGCTCCGCCGGCTCCCTGCTGCAGCGTCTGGTCGGCGTTGTTCCACGATGCCATCTCCTCGGGCCCTGAGTGCTGCGAGCGCCGTCCGCTGAGGTCCTGCCTACGCTGGGAGGCTCAGCTTCTTGCCCTTCAACACTGGGGAGGGAACATTTCAGAGCCGGTTAATACTCATGTCAAAGGACGAGCGTAATGTTGCAACACCAGTGGCGCTGTGCTTCGAGGTGATCTAGCACCCCAGCCCTTCAAACAGAACATTGTTCAGATCATGAACCGATTTCCCCCCCGCTCAGGGATTGCCATCAAGGGCTAAGTGTCTGGCATTCCCTAGAGCTTCATCACACACACACACACTGCATGCTAGGGCGCAGAAAACCAACTGACCTTTGGTGAAGTACAGGTAGAAGAAGTCACAGTAGAGGATTGTCTGGACAACACCAGCTACAATGGCAATCATGTCAAAGAAGCCCTCGAAGTAGAAACGCCAGATCCAGTTGAAGAGATAGAGGGTTCTGTACAGGCCCAGGCAGAACAGGTAGTGGGTGGTGATGGTCTCCGCCTCGCCCGTCTTGCTGATCATGAAGAGCTGAGGAAGAATGGCCACAGACTCCAAGTAGATGGAGAAGGTCCACAGGATCTGAGGGGGGGGCGGTACAAGTGCATGGTTAAAACAGGGCGGGTGGTGACCACTGAAACCAAAGCTTTCTGTGCATGGAGGAGAAGATGACAAACCTCAAGTAGAGAGAAGTCATGGTTGATGAGCACAGCAAGCCCTCCAACAGGAACCACCAGGAACTCCACTCTGAAGCTGTCGTGGTTGCCGTCGTACGTCGCCTTGAACTTCATGTAGATCAGGTAGACGGTGGCGTAGGCAGCGCCGATGTAGATCACCTGGTGAAGAGACAAAACCTTAAGTGTTGTACTTAACTTTTACTTTCTAATTGGGTCAGTAGATCATGTGATGGCACGTACCTTCATGCTCGTGTTGTAAAGGGAGATGAAGGAGGTGAGCAGGTCCAGGTACCGTGTGGTAAACACCAATGCAAACAGAATCTGACTCTTTCCAGAGATGCCTTGAAAACAAACAGAGCAATCGTTTAGAGCACAGAACCACTTCTGGTCGGGATTCTGTTGAGATGCATGAAAACATAGCATGTGTTGCACACGCTAACGTTTTCAAAGATGTTAGAGAGCCATTCGTGGTGCGCTTCGCTTGAACTCCTTGAGTAGGGTTGAGGAGATAAAGATCTCGCAAGGCTAAAGGTCTGTTTGCATGCTCTGATGGTGATCAGTGACTCAATACGAGACAGAGGTGGTTGCTTTATGTTAACAAAGTTTGTTTTATTCAAATACCAACACTAGGTTGATAGCTAGAGACTCTTATTTTGGTAACCGTACTTCCAGAGTCTTGAGGTCCGGTTCTTCCGGAGCGCTTTCTAGATCGCCACGTCAGAAGAACCAAAAAAAAAACGAAGTTAGCCTTGACGTCGGCATCTGCGTTGACGACCACCCTACCGACAGCGTGGACCACTGTAGGGTTAACATGTTCACGAACAATGCCGCCGGTAGACCTGATCGCCTGGTTTTAAACGCGGATCGGTCGCGGGGCTCCGCGATTGAGGCGCTAGCTTGGCCAGCTAGCTACACAGAGCTAGCGCTTCGCCAGCTAGCTCTACAGAGGCTAGCTAGCCAGTAGAGCTAGCAGACCGCTGTGTAAGGTAACACAGGGCGCTCCGTACACATATACATCTGTGGAGCTAACTAATGTCTCAGTGGAAAACACCTCATGATCAATGCTAATAAAAGGTAGATGTACATATGTCGAATACTGTATATGACTGACTGGGGTGCATGTTAAAGGTTAGCTTATTGCTCATTCAAATGAATGGGAGGTCTGCTACTGACCACTAGTTGACCACTGGTTGACCACTGGTCGACTACTGGTTATTTGAGCAGAGTAGAGGTGGTTCTTCGGGAACTAGTCCATCTCTGGTGAGTCAGCTGGTGGTTTACCTGCACACGACCTGGTCTTCCATATCTTGAGTAACAAGATGATGATGGCAGCCAGGTGGGACAGGTCTCCCGTGAGTCTGAAGATGTTCATCGTTGCAGGTTAAAATGTGTATCCCTGGTAATGGAGGTCCTCCTTAGGAATTGGCTTATTCCACCAAAACTAAACACAACTTTGCACTGTCCGGACAGTGTGGAGCATTTGTTGGTTAGGAATATGGCGAAAACCAGAGTCGACGTGGAAGAGGGCGTGGACATGCCCGGGGAGGGATCTGATTGGGCAGCGCGGCGCTCGGCTCCGCCCCTGCGTGAGGGAGCAGGACTTTGTTCTCGCTCGCGCTGCGCTGCATCCTACCTCGCACGCCTTCAACTGTGGCCGTTTATGGAGTTATGCGTTCATCGCCTCACACATCAATCTGATTTCCAAAATCCAATCGTGTTCATTTTTTTTCAAAGTTGACGCAAAATGCAAAAAGGAGTAACAAGGTTGAAAATGATCACTAATGTATCCCCAGTCGTGAGCGCCTCACGCCGTCCCCCAGGTGTCCACTGTAGTAGCTGCCCTGTGCCACGCCTTGATGAGCTGGCCTGCAGGACAGACCAGGTACATCCACCTTTGATCCTCCTAGGTCACACCTCAAATAAGGGACCCAGCACTCCCTAATCTTTTGGGATAATTCAACAGTTTTTTATATACATTATAATATAGGACTAATCATTATTATTATTATTATTATTATTACCTGAATTGTTTTGTCAAATAAAGAAAATTACAAAAATTGCGGACAGAATACCTAGACCCATTGAAAACATTAATTCATCAACAAAGCTGTGAGCAGAAAGAGCTGGCTTATTGTTGAGCTGAACAAGATGATCTGACTCACTGAGAAGAGGCTGAAGCCCCATCGCTACCCGAACGAATTAGAAAGTTGTTTTACTCATTTGTTTAAAATGATTTGAATACAGTCTCATTTCATTGGTTTGTGGTGAATCGTATTAGCAGCTGCAGGTAGAATATAATCGGGGCTGAACTTTGATCGTCTTGCCAGGGGTTCCAAGTTTTCCTAAAAAAGAGAAAATCTAGTGAAGAGATGTAAGTAGGCCTACTTACTGAGGGAAGCAATGGAGCCGACCACAGTGCTTGTTAAGTTAGACTTTTATTGATCTACTGGTTGTTAAAAGACCCCCCAAAAACGATTACAAAAGTGACTCATGTCATGTAGGGCTGAAAATACTTGATGTATTGAATTTTTAAGTAGGCTAACGGCATGAATTATGTCAAAGATTCATAGATTTTAATAAATGAATGCTGGCACTAGTCCAATGCTTTGCATAACTATTTTTAACCATTGAACATAAACCCGCAACATTTTAAAGGAATTAACGTTAAAACAATGAAATGTATTCCTATGAAATGTTTACTGCAGCCGTTCCGTTCCTGTACACAAGGGGGCGCCCCATGCAGTCAGTATTAGAAGGACTTGAAAGACTTCCAACAGAATTTAAAACACAATACCGTGAAGGACCCAGGGGTTAAAACCGCAAAAACAATAAAAACAACCAACGTAACCAAGAGCTTAACAGCAATAACTTTTTTTTTAGCTGCAACTGTCTCGCCCGCTGTCATTGTTATCACCATGGCAACGAAGGGTGGCAAGAGGAGAAAGAGAGGGGGGGGGGATGTGGAGAGATGTGGAGAGAGAGAGAGAGAGAGAGAGAGAGAGAGATCAGAAGAGTGCAGAAGTGGGATTCAGAGGGCAAGGTCTCTGGGCTGTGGGGAGGACGCGGAGAGAGAAACAACTCAGGGCTGTGTTGTGCTGCTCGCTGGACATGGATTTCAGTTGGGTCACACTGGTCCTCTTCCTCGTGGGGGCGAAGGTGGGAAGAGTGTGGGCTGAACGGCAGACAGGTGAGCTCCCGTTTCCTCTCCCTCTCCAGGGACGTATTTGGTCTTCTTGTGTCCGGCGGTTCAGTCAACATCCTCGTCGTGTTCAGACTTCATCTTAGTGGCAGCGTAATTTAGTTATGTTTTTTATTTTCTTATCTAGAGCAGGGGTTCTCTGTCTGAACTCAGGACCCACGTGGACCATTAAGTCACAACCCAAACATGATTACAACATTTATTCATCAGTATTGCAGTGATAAACAGTACCTTTATGTATTGTTAAAAACATTGAGCAAGCATTTAACTGGGACAGTTTGATCTGAACTTGAATTGACATTGAAACACTTCTTAATTCATGGGCTTCTTTGTGAAGATGAGGGTTGGCATAAGCTCTGCTTCCCACCAGCTGAGGATTACTGATCTGGAGGATATTGAGGTGCCAAAAGGTTGTGCTACAAGTCACTGATATCTGCCATACCTGCGTCTCCCCTGACCAACACAAACCAGACATTCACATAAGACAGAGTATTTAGCTGGGATTACATTTAGATCAGATCCAAAAAGGAAATTGACCACTGACTTATTTCTTCTAAAAACACTTGGTGCACTCTGTTATTTGTTGTGGCTGTCCGTGCATCTCCTTGGATTTGACCATTTTAACCTCATCTCGCTCTCCAAGGGACCTGTGGCTGAGAGGTCCACGCCAGACTGCCATGTTACAAAATGAAATCCGGCCAAAATGAACAGAATAACTTATGATCAGATTGTAGTTTGTCTATACAGTAGTTGGGCATGTTAATATAACTAACATCTTCTACTTTATTGCAAGGCAAACCACTGGTATTTTTATTGAGTGAGTGACCTAGCTAACAATAAAGTCTACCATTATATAAAAAAAAACCTACTCCGCAAGCATGTGCCTCTAAACATCAAGCCACAAGGAGCCTTCAGCAGCTTTACATTTAGAACTGTTTCCTCTCCCTCTTTGACTCCCAGCAAGACAAGAACCTGTAGCAGTTCCTATCAGCTTGTATCAACTCAATGCAGACTTCAGTGGAACAAAGTTCAGGTGGTGCCTGTGCATTCAGGGTTCAACAGCTGTACGTCCAGATACTCCCTGTTCCCATATCTCAGCAGTGACATCGCAGGTCACGTTGGTGTCGGGTCATAACGGTCTGTTCCTGATTAATACGTTTAGAATTCAAATAATACACAACGGGGAGAGCTCAGTTCCCCGCCATGTCCTTTCCTTCTCCAATGCATCACATTCTTATTTGTGGTTGTACTGTTTTAACTAGCCTTCCATCTTACTTATTTTCGCTCTTCCTACCATGTAGCGTTCCTACCAGACCATAAAAACACAGAACCCAGAAGGACCAGAATAAGTTGTGTGGCAGGTGGCAGGCTCAGCTCTGAGGTCTTAAGAACCGGTCCAAACACTTGTATCTGTTACTCATAATACGAAACATGGGGTTTTCTGATTGGCTTCAAAGCACAAAATACGTAATGTACTTTTTATGTTCAGTTTTTAGGATTACATGCTCCATAGAAGCGTGCATACCATTTTAGGTGTGGCGAAAAGTGTTTCTGTCACGGTCATTACTGATTATGTTTATGAAAAACAGGTCTCATGTAATGTTTTTTATTTGATGGAAACTCCCATTGTTATCAAAACAATATTCTCATGTTCTCACATCACTGGATTCCTGGAACTGCTGAAACAGTCAAGATTTCCATTGTCAAACACACAGCACTCCTCCAGAACTATCATCTGGGTACAGCGCTGGGCCCCACAGATTGCAATCGCCCTCAGGAACCGGCCCGTGGATCTCTTCTGCATTGAGAGTCCTCCTCAGCTGGCTCAGCCCTCTGGACCAGAGCCATCCCAGCAGCCTCCTCAGGATGGGTGTGTCCTCCCCTCTGCTGACCGCTCTCAGAAAAAAACTCAAGAAATGTTGTGGTTAGGTACCAGCCAGCCTATTTACTCAGAGACTTGGCTTTAAGACACCATGTCTTTCTTGCTTGGATGGATTTCTATTTGAGCATTGTTGGTTAGCCTAAATACCCAATATTCCCATTTGAAACAGGAAGCAAATTGAGGTTTAATCCTGATTGTGGCCTTGTTACAGCGTCCAACCAGACATGACTGGATGCAAACACTGCTGCAGGTCTAGCTGAGTTATAGGCGTACACTTTGAAAAGAGAAATTGCAAAAAATGAATTGGATTGAAAGCGTGTATTGGTGTAAGGAAGAGAAGGATTAAATAGAATAGAATCTTTATTGTCATTGTACAACAGTATATAAAAAAAAAATACAGTGGCACAACGAAATTGAGGTAATTAATTGAGTTATAATTGAGTTGATTAATTGAGTCATTTTGTTTTGTATTGCATACTGTACAGTATGTGATATAAACACTTGCACACAGTCTTGTTTGTGTGACATCAGGCTTTCGGTGTTACGGTGAGTCAGTTCAGAGGAGGCTAGCCAAGCCCTGGGACTGCTCCATTAACACGCAGGAGTCAGTTCTGAGAAGGCTAGCCGAGGCCTGGGACTGCTCCATTAACACGCAGGAGTCAGTTCGGAGAAGGCTAGCTGAGGCCTGGGACTGCTCCATTAACACGCAGGAGTCAGTTCTGATGAGGCTAGCCAATCCTTTGGTAACATGGACACAGGCTTCTGTGGGGTCACACATGGTCTGCTTAGTAAATTCCCAAGACACGTGCCTGAATACTGCACGTACCTTAAAATGGCAGATTCTACACTGGAAAATGGTGGCGAGTGTGACACCACAGACTGATGGGAACAAAGGTTGGGTCCCAGCTAGGGCTTAAAATGGGTTTTGTGATCGTGCTTTCAAACACATTGCACAATTTGAGGCAGAGCTTACTTTTCGTTCGGTAGAAACGCCCTTTCTTTGCACACCTGTAAAGGCCTGTCGACGATTAAAGAATCTACCGTAGACTACGATTTACCCTCGAAACACGACGTCGTTCGTGTGACACATCTCAACCCTTCACATGTTGCAGACCTACCAAACGCTGGACCCTGCAGCGTTCTGCAGGCCAAGAGTCACATGAACACACTGGAAGACACCTGGAATCAAGATCAATTCAGACAGACGGACAATCGTCCCAATAATTGTTTGAGCGTGGGGTTTCCAGAACGGTCATGGAGGTGACCGTCAGGGTACACCCTGCTCAGATTGCTCTGCTCACAGTCATCCATCCCGCAGAACCACCAGAGCAGCAGAGAAGAACTCTTAGCGGCGGCCTGGCCGACCACTTGTCTCTGGCGGTTCTGACGAGAACCCGGAGCACGACGGGGTGATCTACCACGCTTTTTTAGTTTGTTTTCCCAACGCCAGCGGACAACCTCCTGTAGTTCACTGAAAGCGGGAGCGGAAAACAGCGAACTTTAAAGTACAGGAGGCTTACGACATGTAGGGTTAGCCGAGACACCCCGCGAGTACTGGTGCCCACGTGAAGGGTTTATATACCGCAGGCGACGTCATCGCCGCCGTACCGTACTATTTTTAAATTGCCGCAAGACAATATTTTGAATGGTCGTAAATATCCGAACAAGGGTCTACCCAACATCGTACGAGTGATCTTCTTCAGGAAACAAAAAACAAATTAAAAAATATGCATCAGTCGACCATATGATGACATTTCAAAGCGCCATCTTGAAAATCTAAGACAATACATGTTATATTCTTGTTCTGAGCAGACAGTGCTTACAGTGGTGTCGAACGACAATGGGACGGTGCAGCCCCCAAGGATGGAGACGCCACCGACGCCCAGAGGTCAGCACCAGGTGGAAACAGGAGGAGCAGGGAGGTCCATGCGGGAGATCTTACCATAGACACCCTGCCAGACAACACGACACACTTAGTGGTGAGCCTTGAATAACCGAGGTCCGCATGGCTGCCTCTGTTTGTAGACGTTTTTAACTTCTATTTCCAAGTTGTTTAAGTTTTATGTTTATTTGAAGCTGAACTCTGCCCCCTTCTGGAAGGTGAGTGCTGCGGCACTTGGACCGTAGTCAAGAAATATAATAGATTTAGTGTTTCATGTAAAACAGGAGGAACAATAAACGTTATTGGTTCCACTTGTCTGCACCTCAGCCAAGGACGCTTTTATTAATTCCGCTAAGGTTTCAATAAGCTTCCCTTGTGTCCTTCTCCGTCTGTGAAAGGCGGACTCCCGTAGCTACTACATACAGCGAAGCTTCGGTCCGGGGGACCGGCACACAGATGCACTCTGGGTAGACATGGATGACCTGCAGCACGGCCAAGTGAGGATGCACGGAATTCTGTCCAACACACACAAGCAGGCTGCGGTGAGTCAAACACACGGGCTGCTGAGTGGGCGGCGTGCTGCGGGCCAGAACCTTGTACTGCATGTGAAGAGGGAACTGTCTCTCTCTCTAACTGGAGCTCTACGGGCATTCCTTGTTTGTTCATCCTGGTGTAACCTTTTCCTTCCAGAGGGTCGCCCTGTCTTTCCCCTTTCCGTTCTACGGACATCACCTGAGGCAGGTTACCATAGCGACAGGAGGTACTGTCTCTTCTGGCGGGGCTGTGGGGGGTCGTGGGCCCGGGCGAGGCCTATGGGGTGTTGACGCGGCTGTGAACGTTCGCAGGCTTCATCTTCATGGGGGAAGTCACGCATCGCCTGCTGACCGCCACGCAGTACGTCGCCCCGCTGATGGCGAACTTTGACCCCGGCTACGCCAAGGAGTCCACCGTGCAGTACCTGGACAACGGTAACATGTTGGGCCGCGCGTAAGGAGTTGGCAACGGAGCTTTGTCAGGGGGATGCTGCTGACCTTTGACCCCTGGCCTGTGTGTTTCCCCCCCAGGTGACGTGTTTGTGGTGCAGTGGGAGCGGGTCAGGCTTCATGGGAGGGAGTCGGAGGGGGCCTTCACCTTCCAGGCTGCTCTGTACAGATCAGGAGCCATCACCTTTAGCTACAGAGATGTAGGCCTCCATGCTCTGCCTGTGTCAGTCCCCGCGCTGTTTACACCTGCAGCCTCTAGCACCCTGCACCAGTCTCCACAGTATTACTATTACAGCAAATACATACGTTCATATTAACGACTAACCTTCACGATGACTGAGTGAGATTAATCATATCAACTGCTGATATTGACTGAATTCGGTGAAGGAATATTTAGTGGTTGGTGGCAGTACAAGAGAAAAAAGCACTTTAAAATCAGTACCAATCAGGTGATAGAACAGATTTTGAGGTAACAACACAAACACCCATCATTTGCATGCACAAGTACCTTCAGGCTGGATGGATTCAAGGTGGCTGATTTGGGGCAGCTGAACCTTTGGTGATATTAAGCAACAACAGGAGCAGACTATTTCATCAATTATGGATTCAGGTTCTGAACTGCATGTTCTACTTTTTGGGATTGTCTTCTGGGTTTGGCCTTCGCCTCACTGTGTGTTTTTTCCCTTTTACATTTCCATGTTGTACCTTTCCAGATTCCCTTTTCAGTAGAGCAGGTCTTCTCAGCTCAGCATCCAGTGAAGGCAGGGCTGTCTGATGGCTTCATGGTGGTGTCACCATCTCCCCAGTCTACAGGTCGGTCGTGGTGCCAGCACTCCTACCTGGCCTCTGTATTAGCCATCCAATGAGCGACAGGCCTCTTGTTTACTCTTCTATTCACCACATCTCTGCTGTAGATGCAAGACAACGGACCATCTATGAGTACCACCGCATGCAGATAGACACGTCAGAGATCAAGAGCCACTGTGCCTTTGAGTTTACTGCGCTGCCAAGTAAGTCGCCTCAGATTTGTTTTCCATGCAAATGAAAAGTGATGAAATCTGGGTTTTGTGTGTGTTAACCGAATGTCACTCAATGTCAGGGGTTGACACCTTCACGTGACTGTCTGTCTCTCCTTCTCTCTCTCTCTCTCTCTCTCTCTCTCTCTCTCTCTCTCTCTCTCTCTCCCCTCCCTCTCTCACCAGGTTGCCTCCAACATAACAGCTGTGAACTCTGCTTGTCAGCCAATCAAACACTTGGCTGTAAATGGTGTCATGTGCTGCAAAGGTTAGTGTGACAGCCTCGCGCGCAGCCCTTCTGACACACACACACACACATACACACACACACACACACACACACACACACATTATACATGCAAACACACACACATATTATACATGCAAACTGCTGAAACAGATGAACTCCTGCTCATGTGTCATAGATGTTCGGATGGCATGGATAGACACAGGCAGGAGTGGCTGGAGCATGCCTGTTCAGAGGTATAGCTATCACCCTCTGTTATGTTGACACACTTATAACACGTACACGATGCCAGTGAAACCAAAGAATATAATCCCATGCTTCTGCCATGTTGTCTGGACAGAATGAAGACATGAAATGTGAGGACTACTCCAGAGGAGAAATTGAGGCCTCGTTTCGCCCTCCCACCAAACCAGACCACGCCACGGTGGGCCCAGCTCTGCCTGGCTGTAAAGGTAATGGTGAGGCTGTCTGAATTTTACACAGTCGTATAGTTATTCAAATATGAAGGGAACAATGAGAGTAATGCTTTGGCCAAACAAGGTGTGATGTATACAACATATCTATAATAGAGACTATAATATAAATCATTTTTTAATAAAGCGACACAAAAGGATCAGGTAGATTAAATAGGATAATGGTGACTATGCTTTGATGCGTGGCCCTCTCTTCCAGATGTGGAGTCCTCTTCTCCAACATACACCAACCGCTTCACCAGCACCGGAGCCACAGCTGGAGTGGTCGCGGGCGTAGCGCTGCTGCTGGCCCTGGTGGTGCTGGCTCTGTACATACACCGTCACCCCACCACCACCTCCGTCCTCTGTCTGGTGGGTGTGTGCTGACGAAGTTCCACACCCACACAGGAGCACCACATACACATGATTGGTTTGATTTGCCTTCTAATAAGACGCCTCATCGTAAAGCATTGGGCCAGATGTTTTCATATAGAACTACCTTCCATGATAACAGGCCTGTCATTTACTGTCATTTCACAAAAAACAACATCACATATTTTGTTGATATATGTACTGCAAAAAACTACAAATGTCCCCATTTTCACATTTCACATTTTACACCATCACATTAGGGTGGTTAATTGTAGGAACGTCCTCACTCTCTTTGTCATGTTTCTTGGAGGTCACATCCCACACCGAGAGAGATGGATTAAGTTGTCTCTTAGACATTTGTATTTTTTTCTGCATTTCAGCAACGCCAGACCTACTGTCCATCCTTGAAGTTCCGCAAGCCAGGATTCCAGCCTGGTTACACAGAAATGGAAGGAAACCACGAGAGAGATATCATTGTGGAGACTGGATCATAATGAGTGGCCAGAACCTCATGGCAGGGACAGAAACTCCATTTAATGGGGAAATATGATGTTGTAAAATGCGACTTAAAATATAACTTTATTGTATAATTCGATTATATAATATTGTAGGTCCTGTTGACTGGTGCTATCTAATTAGGTTCCATTTTTTACTGTCTCAATAAAGAAATTGACCTAACATACTCTGCTTTCTCAACACAGTGTACCTAACAACATATGACTATTATCTTGTTTTGGTGTGTGACAGAGAGAGGCTTGTATTACCAGACAGCAGATGTCGCCATAACCAAATAGATCATTTTCATCTGGCTTATGACTGAGGCAGAGCTCGGGGAAATTAACGTGGCAGATTGAAAATGATCCGTTCATTTGAAATATGCAGACTTAAAAGTCATTTTTCACAAAAGTTCACTACGGGTGGACTCAATATTTGACCGAGCGCGTGTTGCCGACCCACGGGCTTCGGTCGCCCAAAGCCATTCAGATACAACCCTCAACGGCTATATTATCAACGTATTCTGCATGCATACTTGCACAAAAACATGCAGATACAGGTATAAATGGAGACGCAACCCACGTTAGAAGGGGGCGGTGGGGGGGTTGAGCCTCCCACAGTGCGCGCACCCTTCCTCCTCGGGCGCGCGCAACCACACAGAGCGGCCGAGCTTGCGCGTGCCCCGTGTGTGTGTGACAGCCAGCTGTGCGGTTCGAACCACAACAACAGCCGACCGGACCAGGTACCGAAACACCCAGAGCACCGCAGTGTCCACCGGACAGCCACCGCACGCGTGTACCGCTGCCGGTTCTCTCCCGACACTCGAGGTCTATCCGTACAGCTCACTTCCAGGTCCCGTTGTGAGCTAGCTAGCTAGCTAGACGAGCATTCCTCCAACATGAATCCTATGTGCGGCAGATGTGACCGAGTCGTGTACCCCACGGAAAAAGTCAACTGTCTGGACAAGGTAAGACGAACACAGCATGCTGCCCGAAACGTATCTCCTCTGTTTCTGGGTGGAAACGTCCACGAATCTCGGGTGTGAATTAATTCCACACATGACAGGTATTCGCTAGCTCTGCGGGCTAATGTGGCTGTAGCCTCCAGCTAGCGCTAGCTAACGAGAGCTAAGGTAACAACGGGGTCTAAAATGGGTTTGGGTGTCCACGTAATGTCTCAAGTCATTGCTGCAGGTCTGAACCTGGCCGATGGCTCGTTTGTTCTCGTCCAGAATCCATTTCGGGTCATTCTAGTGTGGGCCTGACGTGACTGGCAGCTCAGACCATATCAAGTGTTTCGCAACCTTTCCTTTCTGTGGGCCGACTGTTGATCTAAAGACCCAGAGGAGACCGTCTGTATCAACTATCACACTACGGACCGTGTGATCCTATTAACAGAGTATTTAGGAGCCGATGCCCTGGCAGGAGACTCATTGATGTGGACCTTAATGCGTCCAGGTGTCCACATTTAGAGCTCGGTTCAGCTCGGCTGAGGTGGCAATCTGTTGGATTTATATTCGTCATTTGGAAGTCCCCCACACTTGGTATGGATGGTATTATGGGCCATCCATAGTTTTGACATAAATAAGAGAATGCGACGTGGTTGTGTACAATGACACACTTTACCAAACGCTAGGCTCCGTTTTTGTGTGTCATTGTTGGATTAGGTGGAGTCCCTCCGTTTTTTGCAGCATGGTTACAAATGGATATGATTTATAAAAAAATAAATAAAAAAAAAGTACTGCACAGTGCAAGCTGATAATTTGCCTAATGAGAATTCAATTGGACGGTGAGGATCAATCGCTGCCATGACGTTATTATCTTGTCGAGTGAAAAATGGAGGCCGTTCTGGGGAGAGATGAGAGTCCAGCGGAAGCCACACTATCCAAAGAACCGATTGTATTCGCGTCTGCATGCCTTGTGTTAAATGCATCATGACTCACGTTTTTGGAATTGAAATGGAAGGTACAGGTTTGCGTTCATGTTTTTTGCTAATCATGTAAGACAAACGAGGTGCAAACGGCATTTTCACTCTGGTGCTTGAACAAGAGGGTGATTGATAAGCACTCATCAGAAGTAGCAACAGCGTTTTCCCTGGAATCTGCCTAGAGCAGTGTGCATTCCTGCAGACAGACACTCCCATAAAACGTGCTCTGTCAGAGGCCTGCTGGGCCGTGTTCTGCTCAGAAGCCCAGAAGCAGAGTACGTCTTTGCTGCCGTTCCCTTTGGTTTTCACTACACAGCCCCAACCAAACCCTAACCCCTAACATAGCCCTGACCAAATCAACCTGGTTATCTCCCCTTCTCTCAGAGGCACCCGCTGCCTTTCTCATTTATCCTGAAGCAGCCACTATGTTCTTTGTTCTTTACAAGGCATATCTGATGGATCCGGTAGGAAATGGTGATATGCAATTTGTTTAGCCACCACGAATACCTCCACGACAGCAAGGCAGGGCCCCGGTGGCAGCAGGAGCCGCAGTAGTAAGAGGAGGTGGTGGTGGAGGAGGAGGAGGAGGCAGATGAGGACGTGTAAAGACAGGAAGTGAGGCTTATGTCTAGTGCTGCTTTTTCTGCTCACCCACTTTAAATAGACTTGTTGTTTGGCGCTGCATAATTGTGCACTTGTTGAATTGTAGAATGACAACAATACGTATTTAAGGCTAAATGATATTAATGTGGCTTCAACAGAAGATCATTGTTGAAATGGAAATTATATTGCTGCATGCAAATCTCATGTTATGCATGTTATAACAGGCAAATATTACATATCCAATTATTGCATGTTTCATGCACTCACTGTTTCTAGCCTGGATGTTGTCATCTGGAGTGGAAGCTCTTTGTGAAAGATGCAAAGTTTATACTTCAGCATCAAGTCAAGATTGCCTTTGATAGGTGTCTGCGCCCTGTATCATCAGATCAGTGTTCTCTGTGTGAGGCTGGCATGAGATGTCTTCTGTAACTGTTAGCTCCTTCCTTCATCATACCTTCAGGCAAGGAGATCTTCCAAAAACCCTGACACCATTTCAGAATCTTTATTAATATTTCATTATTTAATGAATATTTAACAAACCCCTATAGAATGAGTGTAATCCATATGTTTGTGCCCAATAAGGCCGCCATCAGCTCCTTGAAGAATGCTGTTTACAATCGCTGGCCAACAATATGGCGGATGCATGGATGGGCCTTTAAAAATCAATATTTTGACCCAGTGATGAGTGTCTGGGTGTTCTTCTTGAGCAGATTCTAGGCCTGTCATGGGATCTTCATACAAGGTTTTGCAGCTCCATGCATTATGAAGAGCAGTTAGTTTTTTGTGTTTAGAGTTGTACAACAGACATAACATGCAGATGAACTCTCCATGATGAACTATGTGGGGTTGTGATCTATCATAGTGTGCATGAATCTGAACATTCTATTTATCATAGTTATTTTAATATGAAATAGGTTATTGGTTGACGAACAAATAATGTGTGTAGAATTTGTGTTTTATCCATGCATTGCGATGTCAACCCATCTGGGATGCTCTTGTCTATTGGGTGCATTTCCATCTGTGATTATGTGATGCATTTAAAGTTAATTTAAAGTTAACTTCTGTACATCTTCGGCAACAATCAGTAAATTACATCAACTTTGATATTTACCCAGCAGCGTGCAATGTTATTTTGATGATTAACCGCCATCCGCATGCTAGGCTATTTCCTGTTTAGACAGCTGCCCCATAATCCCATGAAACCAATGGAAAATGGTCAGAAGGTCAGAGGAATCATTTTCCAGTAGTGCAAGGTCTGGGCATTTTCTCTGGGATCAAAAGAAAAGATCTGAGTTAAGCTATGCAAATGTCTGATGCAACTGTGGCCAGTCCACTGGGGGTGTGTGTGTGTGAGAAATATAGACCTTTTTGTTCTTACTCAAATAACTGTTCTTGAATTCCATTCCTATTGTAATTGTCTTACTTATGGGCATCAACATTAAAAAAATATATATATTAAAAAAATGCAACTGATTTAGTTTCACACCACTCTCAATTTATTAAGTGTATTCCTCTGAAGGCACAACACTTATCTGTTTAGCCTGGTGATTCTTACTGCTGACTCATGCCCGATGCATATTATACATTAAGGAGGAAACCAGCTGTCGCCCCTGAATGATTCTGACTAGCATTCTTGACCTGAGCAAGTCTTTTCTGAATGACTCACACTTCCCATATGTTGACTTCAGAGATGAGGAAATAAGACTCCCTGCTCTGAGCTGCCATTGGCCACGCCCTCGAACAGCAGAGGGAACTGTGTTTACGGATTACAGAGGAACTCAAAGCGTTGCATGAATGAGTCGAGCGTTTTGAATAGATATGTAGTCGGCTTAGGCCCACTGCTTAGAACGCACTTCTGCTTGGGCCCGGTGTCACTTACCCTGCTCAGCAGATGACAGCGCACTGCTGAGTGGCTGGTTCTGGTTGTACAGAGACGCCCAGAAAACCCTCCCTTGGCTGCAGTGGAAACTAGTGGCGTCAGGTAGACCCAAAGTGACCTAACCTCATTGTTGACTGCTGCTGGAACATGGCAGATGTAGGTCTGGAGTCCCACGGTGTTGAGCAGGAGTGTGTGTGTGTGTGTGTGTGTCTAACCCCACCTCCCTCGGCCTTCTCCATTTCTTGTTCATAGGAATTATGCAGCATAGTTATGAAATGGCATGGCAACACTAAAGCCAATCAACAGGCAGAAGTAATTGGTCGAGGTTAGTTTTTATGCTCGAGTTATTGGACGACGGGGCGTGACGGCGGGAGTGTGAGTCAAAGTGAGAGAATGCCTCGTATATTTTAAAGAGCCAAACATGGATGACTTGCATAACTATACGAGGAGTGCTTCTGTCGACATGGCAACATGAAATGGGTTGATTTGATAAACAATTCTCCACACACTCTCTCGTGAGTTTAAGGGTCACTTGCATTCAGAGAAAGTGGCAATCGGAGAAGGATTAGTCAAATAAGGTGTTGGCATTACTAGGTGTGTGTGTGTGTGTGTGTGTGTGTGTGTGTGTGTGTGTGTGTGTGTGTGTGTGTGTGTGTGTGTGTGTGTGTG
>JAOQGG010000082.1:628664-639976 GCA_027123015.1 Urophycis regia | reverse complement strand
GTGTGTGTGTGTGTGTGTGTGTGTGTGTGTGTGTGTGTGTGTGTGTGTGTGTGTGTGTGTGTGCGCATGCATGCTTGCAGGGGGGGTGGGTCCTCCTGCAGAATTGCCACTTGGGCCTGGACTTCATGGAGGAGTTGTTGGACACGGTGACGACGGTGGAGTCCATGCATGACAGCTTCCGAGTGTGGATCACCACTGAGCCACACAACTGCTTCTCCATAACACTGCTACAGGTCACTCTCTTTAGCAATATCTGGGAGTCACACAGCATTACTACAGCACCATTAACTTTGACTTGCAATTAGTATTTACATTAGCCATAGCTGGTTGGAATTATTGTACGCATTGGATTGGATTGAAATTCTTCAGGTTCTTTCAAGAAAAAGAAAACGGTCAGTGATGTGTCTTTTTCTTCCTGCAGTCCTCCATCAAGTTCACCAACGACCCGCCACAGGGTGTGCGTGCTGGCCTGAAGCGCACCTTTGTAGGCATCTCTCAGGACCAGCTGGAGGTCAGCAACCTGCCCATGTGGAAGCCCCTGCTGTACGGCGTGGCCTTCCTGCACACCGTCGTGCAGGTACTGGTTTCCTACGGCACTGGTGGTCGGTGCAGATCACAGCACAAGAAACGCTGAACCGAGCTCATGAGCTGCTCACTGCTTTGGGAGAACTTGGTCCCAGAGTGTTGTCTTTCTGCTTGTCTCTCTTTGTTCTGCACCTTATTTCCTTGACACTGATCGGTGCCTATGTGCAGGACTTTTATCACAAATGTTCTGCTTTCGTTTGGAGGAACGGCGCAAATTTGGACCTCTGGGCTGGAACATACCGTACGAGTTCAACTCGGCCGACTTCACCGCCAGTGTCCAGTTTGTTCAGAACCACTTGGACGAGTGCAGTGCCAAAACGGTGAGGAGCGGCCCGGTCGCGGCCGGTCATCCAATCCGCGGCTCTTCCACCAGAACGCTGACTGGGTTCTCTTGGGCCTGCAGGGCGTGTCCTGGGTGACCGTGCGCTACATGCTCGGGGAGGTGCAGTACGGAGGACGGGTGACGGACGACTACGACAAACGCCTGCTCAACTGTTTTTCAAGGGTACTTTTACTATTTGTGCAGTAATCCATTCAGAAGAAAACATTTAAAATTCAACCTTGAATTAAACGAAAGCCAAACCCACTGTTTGACCTCGTCCCCGCCCATCTCATAAAAAGTCCCTTCTCGCCAACTTCTGGTAGATGCGTTTATTAATTTGGGGGTGGGTCTTTATTGCCGTTTAGGCTTTCGCTGCAATCACTACAATCAGATTAGAGGGTGAGGGTGTAGCCAGAAAGTTTTATTGCCGTTACTTGGTAACCCAAAGGGGCCAATAACTGGTAACTCATGTGATGGCACGTGTTTAACGAGGTTCGGACAAGGATCACTCCAAAGCACCATTTGTAAAACACAACATCGCTTGTTAACGTGTGTTTGATGACAGGTATGGTTTGGTGACAAGATGTTTGATCCAGCGTTCTGCTACTACACCGGCTACAAAATCCCTGTGTGCAACGCAGTAGAGGAGTACATTGAGTACATCCAGACATTACCTGCCTTGGACTCACCTCAGGTGTTTGGTCTGCACCCTAACGCTGACATCACGTAAGAAGAACTGTCTATCCCACTATTGATAATATAATAATAACTTTACGTATATGGCACCTTTCCAGAGCAGACATCACAAAGTGCTTTACTAATAAAAATGATATAATAACAATACGTTTACTTATGTAGCACAGAGTAAAACATTTACAAAATACAGAGCAACAGACATCCAGCAAAAGCAACAAAGAACAACCTAGACATGCACTAATACTAAACAAACAAATTAAACATGGTGATTAGATTCAAGTCTAACCAGAAAGTGGCCACAGTGTGCACATATCTCCAGCCCTATGGCAGAGAGACTAATGTTTAGAAGCTAAAACCTCCCACACTATCACGTACCCGAGTTCATCCTTACCCCTGCTTGACCCGCTGGCCAGCTACCAGACCAACACCTCTGCGGACGTGCTGGACACCATCACCAACATCCAGCCCAAGGAGAGCGGCGGCGGGGCCGGAGAGACCCGGGAGAGTGTTGTGTACCAACTGGCGCGAGACATGCTGGACAAGCTGCCGCCCAACTACGTCCCTCACGAGGTCAGCGGCGCTGCTGCTGGAGCACTCCTGGAGAGGGTTTGAAACCAGCCACAAACCCCCCTCACCCCGACTGCTGGGACCTGAATGTTGATTCTTCCTTCAGGTCAAAGCCAGGCTGGTGAAGATGGGCGCTCTGAGCTCCATGAACATTTTTCTGCGCCAGGAGGTGGACCGCATGCAGAGGATCATCAGTGTGGTGCGCATCAGCCTGGTGGACCTGAAGCTGGCCATCGACGGCACCATCATCATGAGCGAGGTCAGGCCCTCCTCTTGGTGGTCAGATGTTGATGTTATTTTTTTCCCAGCCAGTTGCAGAAAAAACACAGCATACTGTAATCATGTATGCACTAAACAAGAGATGGGAGTAGGTCATCGTACTACGTGAGTTTAAAAACATTTTGTGATAGATTGAAACATTACACAATACAAGCTCAGTGTTTCAACATTACGTTCCCATTCTGACTAAAGGTCATGATGACTATGAACCACTGTCACAACGTTTTGTTGTTTCCTACACAGAACCTCCGCGATGTCCTGGACAACATGTTTGATGCCCGTGTGCCCAACCTGTGGAAGAAGATCTCCTGGGAGTCATCCACCCTGGGCTTTTGGTTCACTGAGCTTCTGGAGAGGAACTCCCAGTTCCACAGCTGGGTGTTTGACGGGAGACCCAAAACATTCTGGATGACAGGCTTCTTCAACCCTCAGAGTCAGTGTGAAAACATGTCACTTTAAAACACGTTGCCATATTTGTATTGACTTGCTCATGCTGATGAATTGCTGCAAAGCTGTTATGGGTCGATGGATCCTCAATCAACGATCACCCAACCTATGGAGAATCCTCCTTGCTAGGTCATCCAGTACCTCACTGCAGAGTTTGATGTATTGCCATGCTCTCGGTTCATTCTCCACCATTATTGGGATGAGATATCATGACATGTCTCCCTGTGGATTGGTTGCAGGTTTCCTGACAGCCATGAGACAAGAGGTGACTCGGGCTCACCAAGGTTGGGCTCTGGACACCGTCACTCTGCACAATGATGTGCTGAAACAGAGCAAAGAGGACATCACAGCAGCCCCAGCAGTGAGTGTCCAACATTACAATGCACCCCCCTGGTCATCAAATATAACCTCTACATAACAATTACATCAAATTAGAGCACTCAAACACACCAACACACAAGTCACTGCTACAAGGCAAGTGAGACCCAGAAGTAACTGCTTGGTCCCATATCGGGTTGAAGGGCTGAGTCGATCCGAAATGAGGCTCACAGGAATGGAATTCGGCCATAAGACAACTCAATACTATCCACTCGACTGGTGAACTTAATCAATGGCTAATTTATATTCAAACTCAAGTCTCATGAAGTCTTCCCCCCAGCTAACGTGGCCTACGAGCTCTTGATTTTGTGGTAGTTTTTGTCCTTTAGTTTAGTATCGAGTGAATACAAATTAAAACACAAAACCACAAAAAAATTGCATCTTTTAAGAAGGTCAAGGACCGGTAGGTTTGAATGGGCTGCCGTCACCTGCTGTGTGCCTTCCGACTCAACAGGAGGGCGTGTACGTGTATGGCCTATCTCTGGACGGCGCCGGCTGGGACCGAAGGAACAGCCGCCTGGTGGAGTCCACTCCCAAGGTGCTGTTCGCGGCCCTGCCCGTCATCCACATGATGGCCATCAACTCCACGGCCCCTAAGGACCCCAGGCTCTACATCTGCCCCATCTACAAGAAGCCCCGGCGCACGGACCTGACCTACATCACTGGAGTGGTGCTGCGGACCGCTCAGTCCCCAGACCACTGGATCCTGAGAGGCGTCGCGCTGCTCTGTGACATCAAGTGAAGCAATGTTGTGGTTTGTGTTGCATGTTCTGCTCTCACTATTAGGCTTTCTTTTGCTGTCAAACTTTATGGGCAAATTACTTTTTAGCATTTCAGAAAAAGTTGAAAAACATGTTTTCAGAGGCCAAGTGTCCTGAAATTAAACAATTGTATTAGAGAAAGACAGGAGGCCTTGTATGTCTGATTGATCAGTAGAGAGACATGCCATGCTTGTCTTTTCATTTTTTCACAATAGCCCACAGCTTCCAAGACATGGGTGGGGCTGAGAGTGACTTATTCAAGCGTACATGTTTCATATCAAATAGCTGCACTCTACCTACTCATTAGCACGTTCAGTTGGCTCACAGGGATGGTTCCACCAGTGCGTCTTAACCTCAGGCTCTGGACCCTAGCTGAGGACATGAACATGGCCTGAGGGGAGAGCACTTCAACACTGAAAAAAAAGGGTTTGAATTGCCTAAAAGGTCAAACATATTACCCAATGGTTTGTAGCCATGAGTGAACTACTAATCACTTTGTGTGGTGCTCATACTTTCACTGTGACAACATTAAACCACCACACTTAAGGAGGTTGAGATTTATTTGGAAATCTGACAGGCATGGCCTAACAGCAAGCTCTCACCTTGAACAGAAATCAAGACAGCAGCACTACAGGTAAACGATACTAGTGATTGAGAATGTGAACGTCATTAACATCATTTTCCACTTGCACACTGTATATTCACACTCAGATCTTGTAGAACAAATACACACAAACAAATGCAGTTAACTGTACTGTATGTCACATCTGGACTTCTCAAATAGACCACACGACATCCAGAGGAATTTCAAGCACTTAGAACACTTACCCACAGTGCATTTCATCTAACTATACACAGATAATTTATATATGTATATGCATATAGGGTATTCAATAAACGTTATTCCATTTAAACAGGTTCAATAACATTTCAAAATCTTCTGAATTCATAAATAGTGAAAAAATAAACAAAATAGTTAATGTCTTGACAGGTCACAATGTGATTTGAATATGGTCCCAAAACGAACATGAATAGAAAAAGAAGAGATTATGCATGATTCTTACAACAGTCTGCTCTTTAGACAGTTAGAACAACAAACCAAAAAACGTAGGAAAAAGGCTAGAGAGGGGGTTAACAGAGTCACTCACAGCACGGACTGGGGAAGGTCAACTACATTTACAATGGGGAGGATCTCAGGACCACTGTACAGGTAAGAACAGACGAGAATCTTTCGGAGACTGTCGACACATCATCCCAAAACAAACCCCGCAAATACTGCTGCCCCCTTCTAGATGTACGAGGCCTGACGCTAGCGAGCGCTCTGAGGCGGTGGGGAAACGCAGCGCGTGGGGTTGCCCTGGTGACCACTGACACGCCATCAGCGCCGCCCCGCCCGTCAGACCCGCCAGGTGTTCTGGAATGTGGTGAAAGTCTCCTAATTTGTTCTTGCTGCTTTGATGTGGAATGGATGATTGGGTTTCTTTTATTAGTTGGACCATTTACTTAGTGGAGAGGATGAGAGCCACGATGAGGCCATACAGCCCCAGGACCTCGGCGAAGATCAGGATCAGGATCATGCCCACAAAGAGACGGGGCTGCTGGGCTGTGCCCCGCACGCCCGCGTCGCCCACGATGCCGATGGCAAAGCCGGCGGCCAGGCCGCTGAGGCCCACACTCAGACCGGCACCCAGGTGGAGAAAGCTCCTGGTGGGAGGAAATAAATGCGCCGGCAAGACAAGGTTAACATTATCATTACAGAGTCACCTCGGGTATTGGAGACTAAGAAACGACGCGGAGCACATGTCTACACACTTGGCGTTAGTATCCAAAGTATAACATTCACATGCATATTCACACGTTGTGAACCAGAAATGCGTCTCTGGCACTAATGCAATTCAAACTGAAGCCAGAAATGATGTTCTACTGGAAGATTGGGTTTTTTTTGGTTTGTCATTGTTGAGTCCAGTAACCGGTCTTGTGACTCACAGCATTGCATGAAGGCAGGGCTACAGACTAACCAGGTCTAAGGGCTAGGGACTAAACCACATGTTACACCTTTGTACCTTTTGACATTTCACATGGGTGTATGGTATTTGACAGTACTGGCGTAAAAAAACGATCTGCTGGTGATAGAGGTCATTGTAACATATAGGACATTGTCTAGCCTACAATGCTGTGCATAACACTGTTTGTCTCAACTTTGCCATTGCGTATTCACTATTTACATTGCGTATGCAATATTTACATTGCATTACGTGTCCTGTAATGTTATCCCCACCACTACGTAGCCATCTTTCTCAGCTCAGCTGCCTGTTCCACCAGTATATACTGACCTCTATTGGTGCGTGCTGTGCAGTGCAATACATCACCTCAATACAGCATCAGTCAGTTTAATATAACATTATAGTTGTAGAAAATCCTACCATGGGGATGTCCAAATTTCCTGGTATAACCATAATACACCATAGCATAGTAATACACATGAAAGCATTTGGCCATGTGTGTTTTATGTGGCCCTCATGTACACCAAAATTACATTTTAGAATCAGTCCCCACACAGACAACTTTTGCAAATCCAACCTCCGCCAAGCACTGGAGACGTGTGCAAAGGGCTGCCTTACTTGTAAAGGGTGACAGTTTCAGAGATGTTGTTTGCGATCAGCACAGCCACCACCAGGCCGTAGATGGCGATGATACCAGCCATGACCACGGGAATGATGGACTTCATGATGAGCTCTGGCCGCATCACCGACATGGCGGCAATGCCTGTTCCACTCTTTGCCGTTCCGTAAGCTGCCCCTAAGGCTACACAGGGAGAGATGTGTCAGACAGGCCACCACACACAGCCTCTGGAATTCATTATTCAACAAAATGGAAGTAAAAACCTGAAATTCAAAATAGGAACAGCACACTTTTTTTTAAGTTTTGTTCCATTCCAGAAATGTACTTCGTGTGCTTTCATATATAGAACTAATCTGTCTCTAAGATGGTAGGGGAAGTTACGTTTCCTTTACTCACATCCCTGAGAATAAGCGCTTACTAGAGACCATGTGACCTGCTGCCAGCCTTCAGAAACCTTACTGCAGTGGAAAATCAACTAATGGGGATTTTTCAACAGAATGACCATATGACAAAAGGAGAACTACAAATGCAATGTTATCGTTTCCCATTTTAATTACTCAACGCAGGTTTTTCTTTGGGATCCTTCCGTCTGAAACCTCTGAGCTCATGTGACTCAGGTTGGATAAGGAAGTGGCGAAGACAAACATTTAGCTGCGAGCAACTAAAAAAATTGAAAATGCTCACACGATATAGCTCAATACAATCGCCACATTCTGCAGTAGATTGATTAGACAGCATTTTGTCGGAAATGTAATTAACGAGAAGGCATTTCGCAACGAGATATTTAGATCGTGTGGACGTGAGACGGCCTTAGGTTACTCACCGAGCCAGAACCGGGCCTGACATTGCACAGCCTTGAAATCTGCCATTATTTCGATTGAAAGGCACAAATCATGGCACATGTATTGACCCCCCGCTTTTTAAAAGATCCGACCGATAATAATCATCTAAGAGGTTAGTGTAACACCAAGAGCAGCGTCCTTTGGGTTGAAGCACAGAGCCCTTCCCCCGCCTCATCGCTGGCAGGTGTGTGAACGGTGACAGTAAGCCTAAACCTACATAAGCCATCACTCTCCCAACAGTGGGCCACAGCACTATCACCTGGCACGCTCATATACATGTTTCATTTATCCCATGACATTTCACATCCCCGTGTTATAAACAATACACAATGCCAATCAAGCAATATCTATTTTCAATATAAAGCTGCATCAAGGCCACGGAGGGGACACGGCGGGTTGTATAATTACCACTGAAGACCATGGCCGAAGAGGCTCCCATCACAGCGAAGAACGACGAGTATTCGGGGCTCGCAGACATTTTCGTATGTTGTTCGGAAAGTACAGCTACAAATTGAGACGTAGGTTTCTTGAAAGTCCCTCTGCCAGCCCGGAGACTTGTTATAAGCACGAGTCGAAGAGACAGCGCAGCAGTTACTGAGTACACCGGTGCAGCGGAGGAAAATGGCGAGGTGGAAAAAGTCACATGACCCACTATCTTGGACTAGTCCACTTTGTTGACATAGAGGTGGCCGATATCAATAAAATCGTTGCTTTCCTTGCCTATTTGGCTTGTATTGTTTCTGCGGCGTTCGAATGTGTTTAATTGACAAAGAAATATACAAATGTTAGGTGTAAATATAGGTAGTACCGTGTAAATAGCAATTTGTTTTTTATAGGCGTGTATGTATATATTATGGTATGTTCTGGTGCATGTCAACTGCTTGTAGTTGAAATGTGGCATCGAAATGCAGTCTGCCTCCTGTTTATTGCCAGGACGTCACATGTCAAATCATTTAGCATGACATGCATGTGGGTGTATATAGAGGCATTATGACATTTTAATTTACCCAATACACGAGGTCAAATGCTGCTTTATTCATCGATACCTGCTAGATGGGGCTATTGTGCTTTTTTGTATTTATTTAGCGATTGTTTTACACACATGTGTGTATTTTTTTGTACTTTTTGATGCATACACCTATCCAGACATTTCAGATAATAGTGAGGGAGGATTTGTTTCATACAGGCCTATAACGCCCATTCATTGAGTAAAGAAATCGATGTAGGTGTAGGTGTTAAACTAATGTAGAATGGTCGGTCGGATTGTCAAGAATGGATTTAAATGTTCTGTTCGATACTGTATCCACATGACCGTCATCAGACACACTCTCGGGCTCAATGCTTTCACGTCAGGAGGTCGGAGCTCATTCATGTGACTTGGCTCCTGGGTGGTGCATGCTCCATTCAGTCTTTTAGTCACATCCACCGTCGTTCTCGTTCAAATTAGAAACAGGATTGTTTGAATTTTAAAGTCCTTATTGTTCCATTACCTTAGGATATCACTATTATTATTCTCGGCGTGGTCGTGTTGCAGCGACACACACTTCGTGATCGCACCATGGTCTTCTATTTTCCAACACTTTATCCTAATCGTAGGACTCCACAGCCTGCAGGTAAACTACGCCATCTGCTGTAGACATTGTATAATTGCTGAAAATAACACGAACACAGTAGATTTTTTTTTAAGTATACTTGTAAGGATCCCATGAAATCAAAAAGTGTGGGTTAAAATATCCACTTTAATGAATGTAGCAGACATAAAAATCAACATAATATGCTAAATGCCAAACATTTGCAGTCTTACTGATTTCATACTAATCAAGTGAATGCACGCTGCTCCACGTTACGTAATTTACATGTTTTAAGATTGACAATATAAACAAAAAAAGGTAAAAGAGATCTATCTTAAAATTCACAATGGAAGCTCTAAGCTGGACTCTCTTGCACACAGCATACACAACACTTCATATGAAAAGGTCTCCCCACAGGCAGAGGACACTATGCTCCATGTTTGTTTTGCTGCAGTTTAAACTTCATTGTTTAACATGACCAGTCCTTAAACACACCTTGATTTAAAAAATTGATTACGAAACTTTGTCAATGCAAAAAAGGACAAAAGAAGAGAAATCATCCCATTGTATTCCCCAAAAACCTGCGTCATGATCAACGAGTTAAATCAAATATTTAACTTACATCAGTGTCTTTTAAGACGTGCACCATCAACGCACTTTAAAAATAAAGTAAAAGCTAAGCCTGTGTTTGTATCCAGCTTGTGCGAAGATTAAATGATCTGACATTTTTAAATCCTCAGATGACATCACTCCCACAGAGTGAGACTATTCCTCAGATAAGGTTGTTCTACTAGACACGCGCGCGCACACACACGCACGCACGCACGCATACACACCCACGTGTGTCTCCATCACCCAGTTCTGTCTTTCACACACTAACCCTACACTTGTTTCCCTGTCCCAGCAATACTATTGAATTAGGTTATCAATACAAGCAAATGTGGTCCGGTGGTCGTTGGACAATACAATACACACAAAAGGTGAACAGGTATATATATATGTATATCTATATATATATCGCATCACATGCTATTCTTGGGGAAGCTGTGGGAGGTGAAAGGGGCGGGGCATGGCGCAGGGCGCCGGCTCATGGGCGGAGCTGATGTAGCGACACGGAAACCCTTTTTTTTTTTAGGTCGAAGGGGGTGGAGCTTTGCTTTGAAAATAGGAAACTTAGGTGGGTGGGTGTGGGGGTGGGCGGAGAGAGGTCCGTCCCTCCCCTCCTCCCCTCCCTCAATCCCAGCCGTTGTCCTTTATCATGTGGGACAGCTCGATGATGAACTTCCCCTCCTTGTACTTCTGGCTGCTCTCGAACGCGTGCTCCTGTGGGAACCAAGGACAGACGCGCCGGCCGGGAGCCACAAACACTCATGAGCCCAGAGTTTACCCCCCCCCCCCCCAAAAAAAAAGGTATACAAAGTCTTAGTTGGGGCGATGCTACCCGCGGTTCAGCCACTCGGGACTTAAAAGGGCCAGCTAGCGATTTATTTTGTGGCTATATTATTTTGTTTGCTAGAAAGTGCAGAGTCAGTCGTCGGCTATCAGTGAGTGAAATGAGCTGTGCGAGAATATCTGTTTCTGAGGTGATTGAGCCTTTTGGGAAGGCCCCCCCCCCCTCCCCCTTCCCAAATCTGATTGGCTCGTACAGAGGCAGGGGGCCATTTTTAGGTTTACTTTTTTTCGAAATCTCGCTCCGCTCCGACTCTGTGCCGCTCTCACAAAGTCTCCCAATCTCACCGGCAGCACCTTTAACTACCCTGTCGTACGCCGCCAGCCTCCTCCAAACAAACAAACAAACAAACAGACACAATGCTGCTGCTTTTTTCTCTCTCTCTCCACGTATGGAGTAGCACCAAAAGTCTAGTGAGGGGCCAGGCTGCCAAGGAACTCCTCAACGAGAGAGAAGCCGCTGCGCAGCACAAAGGCACGTCGGCGTCCGCACCGCGTCGAGACGTCAGCGGGAGAGAAAAAAAAAAAACACCCGACGAGGACGGCGCCCTTCATCTCGTGGTGAAGAAGAAGAAGAAGAAGAAGAAGAAGCAGAAGAAGAAAGGCCCGGTTCTTCGACCCGGTGGCCCCGGTTGTTTCTAGAAACGCTTTGACGAGTCGAACCACGGCAGCGAGAGCGCGCGAGGTGGGTCAGTTTGGATGGGTGCCGGCGAGCTCACCAGGGCGCCTTAAAGGAAAACGACCGGAGCTTTTTCTCGTCGCTAATAAGGATTCCTCCATTTTTTTTGGGGGG
>JAOQGG010000082.1:71715-82918 GCA_027123015.1 Urophycis regia | reverse complement strand
TGTGTGTGTGTGTGTGTGTGTGTGTGTGTGTGTGTGTGTGTGTGTGTGTGTGTGTGTGTGTGTGTGTGTGTGTGGTTGACTGGATGTGACTGAATGGGCCGAGGGGACTGAGTTATAGTGGTGCGAGTGTAGTGTTGCGGTGAAAAGCCAGGCGTCCTTGGATTAAAGACTAGCCTGCAAACACCAGCCGTACTCGCCACCCTGTAACTCAACCAGCGTGGCTGTGTGCACTTTTCTCCTTCACCCTTTATGTCACTCTCTTTTGCAGTTCCCTAATGGTGCCCTTCCTCCTTCCTTTCCCATGTTGGGCTAATGGCGCAGGTTCACCGCGGCCCAGGCTGAGCTGTACGAGGCGGTGCTGGAGGTCCAGCTGTCGTGTCTGTCCATGTGTACCCCAGGGGTCAGTCTGGACCACATCTACAGCTCCATGCTGGCCCTGCTGGGGAAGCAGCTGAGGCGGCTGGGCATCACCAAGGCCTCCGCCAGCGACGTCGACGTCCTCAAGGTACATGCGCCGCATACACGGGACACCATTGTTTAGGAAGCCATTGCATCATGAGAGAGAGGGGGGTGTGGCCTTATACTTGATACACAGTGGTCTACATCAGTCACGTTACATGAACGAACAATCCTTGACACTGACACCGACTTTGCATTATGATACTGCTTGCAGCTAGGCCAGGTGTACTGTCTAACCCCTACCTGCCCCCTTTAAGCTAGGCCAGGTGTACTATCTAACCCCTACCTGCTCCTTTTAAGCTAGGGAAGGTGTACTGTAACCCCTACATGGTGCTTAAACCTTGTGAGGGGCTACTATCTAACCCATACCTGTTCCTTAAAGCTTTAAGGCTTGGGGTAGGTCTACTGTCTAACCCCTACCTGCTCCTCATAGGCGTATGATATCTGATGATGGGCCTTTCTTACCCAGACAGCATCATCGTGGCTCAGGAAGGCCAGGCTTAGCATTTCTAGGCCGCCTCCACTGATCTGCACACTCCCAGTAGCCTAGCTCGTCGCGAGGGGAGCACACTTTTGAACTACTTTCCAATCTGTTCCGAGTCCCTCGGATCAAGGCGAGCGCAGCCACAACAACACATTAAGGGTGCAGTTCGCGGATAATAGGCACTAGTTTCTGCGCTGTGATTATTAGACTGCCCGTGATGCACCGCTTGCCTCAGCGATGGGATGGGCCGCTCCCGGCTGGGGCTGAGCGCTCAGCGTGGCCCGACGGCAGCACATCGCTGGTGGCTCGCTCCTGATCACAGCGCTGAGAGCGGCGCCGAATTACCCGTGTGTGTGTTTGTAGACTACAACCTCGCTGCGCGTCGGGAAATCTTTTTGGGAAAGTAATTGCGAAGTGTATCCCGACAACTCCTTGGAATCTGGGCAAAACAAGCAAAAGCCAATTTACGAATATCTTGCCAAATATTCCTTTTGACGCTAGGTTTGGTCTACTGTCTAACCCTTAATGGCTCCTTTTAAAGCTAGAGTAGGCAATTTATTCATTTGTTGAAATTTTGGAAGGCCTACCTGTCTGTCTACCTGCCTCCTTAGCTACCTGAGCACACTCCGCCCGTACACTCATTGCACATGACTGAGTCTTCCACAAGGCTGGGCAGACCTATTGCTAAAGCTAGCAAGCTAGTCACGTGTTTTGGTGGCGTGGCATTTGAGGGAAGCCTGAAGGGAGGGGTGGGATTTATTTATTTTTTGTTAGGTTGGGTACTTTCAAAATCTAGCTTACTCTGGCTGGTTTCTCCAAATTGCCTACCCTAGCTTTAAGTAAAAATATGTTCTGCCTTGTACCTGACTTAAGCCTAGGAAATGAAATCCCTGCCACAAACAGCCAGGATCCTGTCCTTCTAATGCTCTCGTCCTTTGTAAAGATTGTATGTTGGTGTTTATCTTTAACCCCTCAACAATGGTTTGTGGTTGGGAAATTGTCATATTCTTCCCATTGGCCAAAATAAAACTATTAAACAGTGACCTAATTACACCCTACATAAGGTACCGTATTCCAAGTGTAACTACCCGTAATAGTCACACTCGATCATTTCAGGGAACTGAAATGCACAAGCCAAACCCATCTTGCATTACGGCCTTCCCCAAACATGGCTGCCAATCACAGGGCAACGGGAACAGGGCTAGTTTGTGCATCCATTTCACACCAACCTGCTAACCCCTAATTTGGGTATCAGGTTGTTGTAACCAAATGTCCATATTTTCCCCCATAAGAAGTGAGTGAAATGAATACGCAGAAATTGCAGCTGTTTTGTTCTAAGATGGTTGGCTTGTTTTTGATTGGCTGAATCGTTGTTGAGGTCAAAAGCATGCAGACACCACAAGCTACCTTTCCTCTCGTTCTTTCACTGAATCCACACAACTCTTTTAACTTCTGAAGGGGAATACTGGACTACTGTATGGCAGTAGCTCAGTGGATAGAGCGGGTGGACAGAGTGGGTCGTCCACTACCTGTAGGGTCGCCGGTTCGATCCCCCACCTCCACATGTCGAATCCCACAAATCCCACAAAAGCGTCTACTAAAAGCGTGCTGAAAGCCCCTTTTTCTTTACTTGCTTCCAATAAAGTTAGTGTTACTTTATAAATGTGCCTGTGATTCATATTTGACCGATGACATCATCCATTTTATTTCCTAGTGTGCTTGTCCTCATGGTGAACTACATGATATTGCATTGGTTAACATTTTGTCAAAAGAAGGTTACAAGACATTGTATTTATGTTCACAATATGCAATCTTATATATTGACATTCAGCCAAGTGAAACTACCAGAGTTGGAAAACCTTTGCAAGGTTTTTGAATTTATGCGTCGCGTTGTCCACCGAGAAACACATGTTCAGAATTGATTCACCCAGGATTGCTTTGTATATTCACTGTAGGTCTACTATGGAAATTGACGGAATGAATGTGTTTTATTTTGATTTACTGCTGCGTGTCGTTCCTTGCATTGACCTAGGTATGTTGATCCTTTGCCCCTGACATAGAACTACCATTGTACTGGGTAGGCCGCAGATGAGTTGCCCTGTGTGGGAAAAGTAAAGTTGCCTGAACTGAACTCGTTGTTGTGGTGAAGTACTTCAGCATTTGCTGATAAAACAAGGATGTGAAGAGCGCAATGCTTGGTACTACTCTGAGACCCACTACTGATATGGTGATGTCCGATGACCTCTTTGAAAGACAAGGGCACAGCACAGCACATGTTATTTCAAGGCAAGGCTATTTGAATAGCCCTTCATTACAATCGGAGTGGAGTCAAGGGGCCTTCACCAAGGCCTTCACTGAGGCCTTCAGTTCAGGTCATACAGCTGGACCAATTTGAGATCAGACTTGTTCCACAAGGATTGTTGAAGGACTTTATCTGGGCAATTTGGATATATCACTTTTACTGGATGGCGATGGTAACCCTCAAGTATCTGGAAGAGAAGTCTTATCGCCGATCAAAAGTGATTGGGTTTAGGTAATGGATAAATCTGTCTGTCAAACCTTTGCTCATTTGCATATTGCACTCCCTGTAGTGTCGCCTGCATTCCGTTGGCTAAAATCGTCATCCGGACCCCAAGTGTCCACGTGAAAGCCCTGATCTCATTGATTGCTGCCCGTGGTCATGCAGTGGTTCACCGTGGGTCCTTTTCCTCTGCTGTCCCCAGGCCGCCCGGCACTACTGCCCCCACCACGTGGGCCACTACCTGGGCATGGACGTCCACGACACCCCGGAGCTGTCGCGCTCGCAGGCCCTGCAGCCCGGGATGGCCATCACCATTGAGCCAGGTACGCCGCCAGAGTGCCTGTTCAAAACGCCTCCCGGAGTCCACGTGGGGTAGGATATGAGCGAGAGCAGCGGAAAAGAGCGGACGAGTGCAACGTTTTGAGAATAAACCAATCCACAAGACCACTCGCACTCCCTCACTGCTCCCGCCCACTCTGGGTTTTCTCCGTCAGTGTGAAGTGGTGCGTGAGACGCACCTGTGATTGACAGGCTAGATGGATGCCCCGAACAGGGAAGAGATGCCCTGTATGGTCGGACAATAGCTGGAGCGGTCTAAAATCTAAATTATCTCGTACAGAGGCAGGGGCAGTCAACTCGAAACAGATATTCTCACAACGCGTTTCGCTCACTAATGGCTGACAAATAGCTTTGTCGTGTCCACTAAAGGATGAATTACCTAAAAACCAAATACTTCATCTCCACAGGGGATGGTACACTTCCTCCTCTGTGCGGAGCCTTTACTGTAGCAAACGCACTTAATCTGTTGTCACAGCATGCCTCTTTTGTTGTATTTTCTTCAATATCAAATGCTCTGCTGAAATTATCCAGTGCTTGTAACAAGCCTGTTCAGTCCATTCATTCGGGCTGAATGAAATCAATGGATCCTTTACCTGTTTACCTACCTCCCTACCCGGCTACCTGCACGCACTCTGCCTGTGCACTCATCGCGCATGCCTCGAGTCTTCCACAAGGCCAGGCAGACCTATTGCTAAAGCTAGCCAGCTAGTCACTTGTTTTTGTGGGAGGTTGCTTTGGAAGCAGGCCTGAGGATTCTTTCAAAATGCAACGTACCCTGGCCGGTTTCTCCAAATGTCCTACCCCAACTTCAAAGGACATTTTGTCCATGCATTGTCCATGCAACACTGTCCGTGCAGTCAACCTTCCCTGCGAACACTGGATCCACCGTGGCGCCGCGACTTCCACGTCACTCGTCCAGCCCTGCCGTTTCTCCACGTGGACCGTCTCCAGCCTCAAATGGCGCTAAATGACTCCCCCCTCTCCCTCTCTCTCTCTCTCTCCCTCTCTCCCCCCCCCCAGGCCTGTACATCGCCGAGGACGACGCCCGGGCCCCCGCACACTTCCGGGGCCTGGGGGTGAGGATCGAGGACGACGTGGTGATCCAGGAGGCGCGGGGTCCCCTCGTACTCTCCTCCGACGCCCCGAAGACCATCGCCGACGTGGAGCGCGCCTGCGCCCAGAGATAGGGGCCGGCGGGGTGGTGGTGGTGGTGGGGGGGGGGGTCGCTGGTGGTGGTGGACGCTCAGGCCGGGGCGCCGGCGGCCCAGTAGGCCGCCCTCTCCGCCGCACCGCGTTCTCGGGGTACTCGTGGGTCTTTCTTGGGGCACTGAGAAACGTGCGGTGACGTCTGTGTTGAGTCCGGAAGTCAAAGTATATTTTATGGAAAATACCGTTCTTTTGATTTACCATTAAATTGATTTATTTAATAGCATGCACCATATCTCGGTGGAGATGGTGTTGTCCCCGTGTTTGATTTCCACATGACGGTTTGCACAGTTTTGACACGAGGAGGGGAATTGTTGAAGACGGCAATAACATCGAAACCCTGTAGCCTACGTCTGTCATTGAAAGAGGTTTTGCATATGTACATCCGGAGATGTATATCACATGTCTGATACTTATCAAATGAGTCAGATTGCCCTGTCCACATCGTATGGTAGAGCTGTGCAGTACTGTGTTTGCTGTCTTGTGTAACACTAATATGCCCATTGAGTGAACCAAATCAGTTTTAATATTAATCCAGCCCACTGTGTTGAGTCTAAAAACAATAATGAATAATCCATGGAATGTAAAACGGACCATTAACTGCAAATAATGAGCAATGGGCTAGCTTTGATTGTACTAAAGTACCCTTCCATTTTGTTATACATCAACATGACTTAAATGTAATGCATTCGTTTTTAAGCAACGTATCCTTGTTCTATGTTAAGATATACATCGTAAAACAGCCTCTAATTAACGCCCGACGTTTGGAGATCATAGTGATATAAAATGGTTACATCCCACACATCCACCCGTGATTCAGCGATGACCTTTGCCCTTTGATTTAACTTAATGGTGACATGTGCGTCGCGGAGTGCGACCGTCCCCTACAGATCATCACATCAGAAGTACAACTCCGAGAGAACACGAAACTATTCCGGGCGATCCCGAACACACCAAACCAACCCCCCCCCCAACCTCCCCTCCTCCTACACGCCTCACGTCGCCGTACCTCCAACCCTCCCCCCCCGTATCAGAGGAGCAGAAACAACAAGCCGCCATTTTGTTTGTGCGGACAGAGCCGTAAGAAACAGGAGACACCGAGGAGAGAGAGACGGAGCGACTCCTCCGACTCCGACCCACAGCCGCTCCGCGAACCGCCGGGCAGCGCAGCGGCCGAACCCGCGACTCGGGCGTTTTAACGCGACTAATGAACAAAAAAAGGCGAGACGGATCGGCGATTCGGAAAAGGGAAATCACTCGGAGGATCCAAGGGAAGGGGGTGTTTTTTTTTTGCGGAGCGGAGACACGGAGAGGAGAGGCGGAAGAGGGGCGATATATTAACGCGAAGGAAAACCTGCGGAGGAGAGGAAAATGAACGTGAAATATCGTGATGTGTCCGCCGCGGAGCAGGGAAACAGCACGCATAGACTATTGTACACCTAGATGTTTGACGGGCTCCAGGGAGCGGTGGAGAGGAGGAAGACGGGGTTGAAGAAGAGGGAGATTTGTTGGGATGAACGCGAAGGGGGGCATTCTCCATCACAAAGAGTCAATGAAAGGATTTTTTGAACCCACAATATTTGGGGGTGCAAGGATGATTCCTTGCACAGCCCGTGTTTTTCACTTCTAAAGAAGCCATATTTTGTGCCCGACGTTTTATTGCATTTTTTTTTGCCTGAGGTCGCATTTGGAGTCTTGTTTTTCAAATTGCCTTTCGTGCATGATTATACGCAGTGAGTGACAGTTAAAAATTGCAGTAGTTATAACCGTGCTATTTTTCAATCCGAGAAGCTTGCCAGTGTTTTCTTGGGGTTGAAATCTCGGATGCATCGCTTTAGAAGTAACCCCGTGGAACATCCTCTGCAAAATAAAACTAATTGGATCATTCTGATTGTACACTAATTATTAAATAGTTGTTTGGTAACATTTTAGAACTCTTCCAGAAGAGAGAAATCTGCATCCGAATCGATTGGCAATCAAGCTGCAGACAAGCCGTGATTTGGATTTTTTTTCCTCCTGAATTTTGCAACCATTGCCAACCCAATTGGCTGCATCAGACATATTCGTGCGAAGGGGCGCAACAACTAAATGTGCAATATGAGTGCGTTATTTTGACCCAGTGCCTTGCATGGTCAATCGTATACACTTAAGTGCACGGTGGTTTACGTCCAGATGCAAAGAAGACCCAGTGGGATGCATGGAATTTAAATGATATCCATTTTAGACGGGCTCCCGCTGGACTGGTGTGTTTCGACGGAATCGTGATTTGTTGGATTTATTAATTTGCACCGACCCCAGTTTTTTTTAGTGAGTGTTGAACACCGAAATTGAACTCATGCTTAGATTGCAGACTATTTTGAACGACTGTCACTCACATGAAGTGTTCGAACACATACGGAGCACCTAGGTGATGTTTGGACTTGCTGGCATCAACAGCAGTGAGAATTCAAATCAGGCGGAAGAGAAAGAAAAATGCCATTAAGGGATCTCATAACTGTTGCATGAGAAAGAAAGCTCCCCCCAAAAAAGTTACCACCAGGGTCGTGCGGGACTGCGTTTTTCCACCGCATTTCTCGTCCCCCCCATTCACAGGAGGGGAGGCTTCACACGCGCGCCTCGCACCCCCAAGTCCTGCGTTTCTCCGCCGACTATGGCGGACCGGACCGGACGCCCCACGGAGGACGGGTCTTGGGACATGGTCGATGTCGCAGAAGAAGAAGCCACATGAGGTAGTCGAAGGCCCCCGTGCGTTTGTCGACTCCACCTCGCCACCTCCTCCTCCTCCTGCTGTACCAGGAGAAATCCGCGAAGAAACTAGATCTCCGCCCGGGGAGGGGGACTCATATCCACTGAGAGGGGATACACCGAGAGTGGGGGACTCTGAAGGGAAGAGTTCAACACAACCCTCCTTTCCCCTACCGTCCCCCAAGCGGTGGGGGAGGAATCGGGATACAGTTCCCGAGCGAGACACGGACGCTAACTAGGGACCGACACTCTTTAATTCGTCAGAAATATGGCCGATAATGTCTTGGACCCCGGCCCGCCTTCAGCCAAGAGGCCCAAGCTGTCCTCTCCAGCCCTATCAGTGTCTGCCAGTGATGGAAATGGTAAACATGCATTCATTTTTCTTTTACTATTCATTGCTTAATTGCAACACAATGTGCAATCCCAGGTAAAAAAAAAAAGGGGCTCGGCTGCCCTGCAGCTGGAGAAGCCGAGTCGAGTTGGCATGGCTTCTTCCAACTTTAGTGGCTCTGGTTTTCTACTGTTTTACGCGCACGGCTCACCGGTCGTCGAGTGGCGTGTGGACGCGTGTGGTGACCGTGTTGTTTAGCCAAGTGTGTGCTGTGCCTCTCCCCAGGTGTGGGGTTTCAGGTGTGGGGAACTTATCCGACGCGTAGTGTAGCCCGTCCGGCTAACTAGCCCGGTGGCTGTTCACATCCAGACAATGGAGGAGTCAAGTCACCCCCGGTCCCCCTTAAGTTGCGCCGCGTCTCTTTGGACCCCGGGGGGGCCGGCCACACTTTTCCTAAACGCACAAAGCCACATTAAACCTGGGCCGACGGATTCCCCCCTCCCCCGGTTCGACGACGTGCAAAGTGTGGGATAAAAACCAAGCGAAAGGTCGACCCGAGCACCGGGGAAATATAACGGTACTCCGGGGAGCTAGCGTCGGATAGCATAGATGCTAACGTTACCGGCTGAACGTAGTTTTTTATTAAGCTCCACTTGAGAGTTAAATGCACGCAGTTAACCGGATAACGTTTAACTGTGCGCATTTAACTGTGATCCCCTCCAGAGTTTGCTTATACGACGTAACGTGGTCGAAGTAATACGGTTTTTATTGAACGACGGTTGCTAACCAGCTAGCTATTGTTTGGACCTCACTTCAATGGAGAAGTTGCGCAAAGCATTGTTGTCTCGCCGTGAGAGGACCGCTGCTGCGTGGTCCAGAACCGGGCCGCTGCGTGGTACAGAACTGGGCTACTGCTACGGTGCAGAACCGGGCTGCTATGGTCCAGATTCGGGCTGCTGCTACCGTCCAGTACCGGGCTGTTACTACCGTCCAGATTTCGGCTGCTGCGCGGTCCAGAACCGGGTCGCCGCGGTCCAACTTGGACCCAAGTAGTACCCAGCGTTTTAGTGGGCCACTGTGGGGGTTTTCACACTTTGTTTTTAAGACTTGTCTTTTTTGTTGCGTCCATCTATTGAGTTCTCCTGATTGGGGTGTATGATAAAGTCGTGTAGTCTTTAGGACACACTTTTGTAGTATTCTTTGTATGGCAAATTATGTGTCCACTCGCAAGCCTTGCAATGTTACAACATGATGGGGAATATGTAGGGGAGCTGGAACTTAATGAGGAATAACGTGGTGAACCCCAATTCAGGTTTTCTTTTGATAAAGTATTTGGAGTATAGTATGTCAGTAGTTTTGTTGGACCTACATGTTCTTGCATTATATTTGAAAAACACATTAATAATGACTCTCTGTACCAATCACCAATAAATCTGTACGTTTTGGAAGACTGAACAAGTAGAGTTTGAGGCTAAAATGGCTGACAAGGTTCTGTTTTGTTGCAGTGACAGAGAAAAATAGGGGGGAAAGGATGACTTGTCACCTGTAGTCAGACCGTGGCTCACAAGACCTCCATCAAATCATTATATTACACAGCACTTGTTCCAATGTCTTCCGGTTGTCAACATGTGGACTTTGACAATCCATTGAACAGGGCTATTTGTCAGCTAACCAAAAATATCTACAAATATGTGCACTTGTCATTGAAAAAGACCCAGTAATGAGACCACCTCGTTCACACGGTCATACATAACCGCAATCCCTCCCATGAAACATTGGCAGGGATATATGAGATTTCTATCATTTCTCAATAGAGCCTCACCCAACACTAGAAGCGCTCTCTCAAATTCCTTCCCAGTGCTAGTCAATAAGGCGCATGGAACCAGTATGAGATGCATCTCCCTTGGTACTGCAGACACCATGTTCTGCCTGGCCCTGCCTAGTCAGTATTTACCTCTCTGTGGCTTCACACCATCACCCTACTGCATGCTCTCCTCATGTTTGGCTCCCCATCAAACCACAAACCGATGCCCTGGAGAGCAGTCTCTGCTGTGACTGGCAGCTTCTGGCTCGCCGGCCCCCCTCTCGTTCCGAGCAAGACCCCAGAGGCAGGGGTCTTCTTGCGGAAGGAGCTCGGCCGCTGGGCGGCAGCACAGAAGATGTGCACGGTAGCCCTCCGCCTTTCGAGGTGGAGGGTGACCGTTTCGCCAATTTGAAGGGCGCCATTTCAACAAAATGTCCGTTTTGTTTGTGTCCCCCCCCCTCCTTCTAGATTTCGGCTCGCTCTTCGACCTGGAACATGACCTCCCGGACGAGCTCATCAACTCGTCGGAGCTGGGGCTGGTCAACGGCGGCGACCTCAACCAGATCCACACCAGCCTGGGAGGGCTGGGCGGCGGGATGGGGGGCATGGGCATGGGAGGCGGCGGCGGCGGCGGCGGAGGAGGAGGAGGGCAGGACGCAGCCACCAAACACAAGCAGCTGTCGGAACTCCTCCGAGCCGGGGCGCAGCCCCAGCAGGGAGCCCCAAATAACACTGGCGCCGGCGCCTCCATGGCCCTGATGGGGGGCATGAACGCCACGGGCGCCGGGCCCCAAGGCCTGGGACCCCAGGGGGGGCAGCAGCAGTCCGGACTGATGCAGCAGCAGCAGCAGCAGCAGGCGGGGATGCCCGGGGGCGTGGCCGGGATGAATCGGGCAGCCATGATGAACGCCCACAAGGCCAACAATGGACAGCAGCAGCAGCAGCAGCATCAAGGCCTTATGGGGGGGCAGATGATGAACGGGTCGCCCAGAATGGGGTACCCTGGCAACGGGGGCATGAGCGGCAACAGTAACCTGTTGGCCGAGACCCTGCAGGGGCAGCCGGGGGGTCAGCAGATGGGGCCTGGCGGTCCGACCGGGATAAGACCGCAGCAACCGGGAGCACTGAACAAGGTAATGCCACGGTGCTGGGGTCCCGTAGACCTGCAGCTGGGGACTTGTGATGGTTTCTACAGAATCTATACACTCAGCGAGCTTATGTTCCGGGTCACGTTTTGTCATGTTCCTGGCAATATTGTCAAGCAGCTGTAATGTGCCAAAACAAATTTTGCGAACCCCCCCCCCCCAAAAAAAT
>JAOQGG010000073.1:9052437-9064596 GCA_027123015.1 Urophycis regia | reverse complement strand
CAAGATGTTGGTCTGGATGCCGGTCTCGAGCGGCTACCACTTGGATAAGCGGAGTCCAGGCCCAGGCTTTGGCCCATGTTTAGTGAACCAGCCAGATTGGCGCCCAGCGTGGAGCCGAGGTACTTCTGCTGCTCTGCGATGTTCTTACGCAGGCCAAACGTGATCTCATCCTGCAGGAGCCGACTGGATCTTGCGGACGCACTGGTGGACCCGAGATAATTGTAGTCTGTGTCCAAACCTCTGCCGTCAGTGATGGAGGAATACTTGGAGGAGATCTTTGGTTCTATCAGCGTGGTCTTTTGTTTCTGGTACAACATGGACGCCGGTAGTTGCTTCGCCGCCTGCTTCTCCAAAGTGAGCCGGCTGATGCTGTACTTATCCGTCTTTGGGTATTGTCTCTGGGAGTAGCCAGAGAGGCTGGAGTTTGGCGCATAGTAATGATGGGAGAGTCCCGTCAGCTGCTCCAAGCTCTCCGTGCCGCCCGTACTCCTCCTGAACTCCTGCTTCAGCTGCTGCTTCAGAAGCTTCAGTTCGTAGGGCTCCTCCATGGGGTCGTCCTCATCCGGAGTCTTCCCATACGTATGGAGTCTGGACGTGGATCCCAGGTAGTCGGTCGAGCCCAGATCGGCAGCGCTTCTCCGCAGCAGTTTCTCTGCCTTCGCCAGCTCTCGTTCGGCCAGACTGTAGGAGGACGACAAGCCTGTGGTGCTCTTGGCCAGCTCGGCGGCGTCCTCGAGCAACATGTAACTGCGGGGCGTGTGGTGGTCCACGTCTGTGTAATAGGAATCGGAGATAGCCGACATGGGGCTCCCGGCCATGCTTCCGCTCTCCAAGGCTCGGAGGTCCAGGTGGTTGCCGTACTTGTCGTACTTCACCCCGAGGAACGCGGAGGACGTTGGGTCAGGCTGGCGGCTGACCACGCTGTACTTTGTCGCATCCAGCTCAGAGAGGAGGGCCGCTTGCCTGGCCGCTTTCTGCTGGATGAGGAGCATCTGGTGGTAGCTCTGCTGCTGGGCGCTGGTGAGCGAGGGGACGGAGGAGTAGATTGACTGAGATTGGTAGGACTGGGGGGCCTGGTAGAGGGACTGATAATGGGTCTGGGGGTACTGGTACTGGGAGTACTTCCCGTACTCGTGTTTGGTTTGCGGTGGAACAAACTCGTCTAGCTCCGACTGCGGCGCCGTCCTCGGGCGCTCCAGACCGTGGACCACGATCTCCTCATCCTCGCCGTCCCCACAGCCGCCCCTCGTGTCGCGGATGTTGCTGACCTCACTGTCCGACATGTAGTCCCTGTCCTCCGCCACGCTCTGCAGGTAGGCGCGCTCTCGTTTCTCCCGCTCCTTCAGCAGGACGTCCTTCCTGCGATTGATGCCCATCTCAAGGTACCTGAGCTTGGCGTCGATCTCCTTCTCCTCCTCGTCCAGCTCGGCCTGCTTCTTGCGCAGCTTGGACGACTCGCGCTCCACCAGGTCCAGCTCCCGGTCGATGTCCTGCAGTATTTTGGCGCGGGCCAGGTTTGAGTTACGGCACATCCTGCGCCGGGCGGAGCCGGTGGTGTACGCCGTCTGGCCGGTGGCGGTCGACTCGTCCTCGGAGGGCGGGTTGGGCAGCGTGCGCTTCACCTTCTTCTGAGTGCCGGTGGGCGTCCCCCCCGAGCCTTTACCCTATGGGCAGAAAGGGGGGGAGAAAGAATTAGGAACAAGGCGTGCGACTTTTTAGTAGTCCTTGCAGCAGCAATGAGTGCTGTGGATATTTACTATTTTTTCCATTTTGGAGATGCTTTTTTGAATCAAAATCTACTTATGCTGTAGACAGTTAATAGGCATTAAGGTGCTGCAACAAGTAAGGAATCATCTCCAAGTGTACAGGTGGGCTTGGGAGAAAACGCGGCACTCCTCAGTTCTGCCCTTCATCCAATATGTTGGGTACATACATTATATACATTGCAAATGCTTTTACATAATTACTTGATCATCTGATAAAAAAAAAACTATTTGTTAAAATAGGTTATTAATTAAAAATTAATCACTCCTATTCTATCAATGCCTTGATTATAACAAGCCAAACAGGGTTTGATTTTAAAGAGCCATTATTGCCACCCTATAAGCTTCTAAAGTAAATGTTACCTCCCGTACAATGTACACATTAATAATATAACATATAATATTTAAATGTCTTTTCAAAGAGGTAATGCATTCACATTAATCCCGCCTGATCTGTTGGCTCAACATTTTCTTGCAAGCGCAGCATTTTTGGTCATCCTTCATTGGTCAATCTTTTATGTATGGGGGTTCCCAATGTTGGATCAGCGAGGCGAAACACAGGGAGAAAAATCTATAAAGAAGGCTCGGCTGGTTTGGTCCTTTCAGAACTAAAAATAAAACAGTGGGCTGGGACGTGAATATCTATATACAAGTTTAAATATTGTACATATAAAATGTGTATAACAATATGTGTAACAATAGTTTTCATTGCAGCATGGAACATGAGGGAATGCACGTGTGTCATTACAACGCATTAGAGCAATATTCCAGCCACAAATATTTGCTGGCAGAGAAAACAGATAAATAATACAGAAAATTGTGTTCCTGAGCAGCTAAATGTCAATATAAATTGTAGGTTTTGCAGAAGCCGGCTCTTCGGAAGGGGCACGGCTGTGAGTGGATCATATTAATTTGAAGGGAAAAAGCCCAGAGCATTCACGCCAGACCAGACAATAGCACTGCTGCTGCATGATGTCATTTGAGTTATACTTTTCATTATCATTAATTTTGTCCCTAATGTCAAACCACAAATACAAATACAAAATGAGATTTACCCAGTGTGTATTGCAAGTTCCTAATAAACACGTTCTCTGTACTATATGACTGTAGGGTTAGGAAGCTCGCCACACTCACCAAACCATCACCATGTTGTGTGCCAGACGATACTCTCTCCTCTCCTGTCGGGCTCATGGGCTTGGGGTCAGACATGGATCTCTGCATGGCTTTCGGCCCCCTTGGGCTCGCTGCCGGGGAGACATTAGATGGATCCCCTCGCAGTTTTTGAGGGCTTGTATCACCTAGTGTATTCTCATAGGACACAAACTCGAGGGATTTGCTGGGTGATATACAGGGCGATATAGGGGAGTAGAGTACTTTGGGAGATTTGGGGGCCTGAAGGGAAGGGTCCACTTTGAGATTCGGCGACTGGCCTATCTCTAAGGGAGTGGGGCGTCTCTTCGGGGAGGTTCTCTCTGGGTCGGAAAGCTCCATCCTGGTATCCATTCGTATGTTCCCTTCCGAGTCGGTTTGTATAGAAATCTCTGTGTGAGCCTGAAGAGACACCTCAGTCTGCCCGCCCCGATCACCCCTTGCAGTGCGAGGCCTGCTTCGTCTGGCCCTATTCTGAGCCTCCCATTCGTCTTGATCTTCGTCGTCGGTCTGCACACAACTATCGACACCCTTTTTGACACTCTTCTTTTTCCTGCCAGCTGTGTAAGCTTTGCTCACTGAATCATCCTCTTCATCTGTCTGGCAGCCACTGTCTGTTATTTTCCGGGCCAGTACGGTGCCATCGGGCCCTATAACGATTGCCTCCTGTGGACCGTGTCCTGGGATGTCCCCCCCAGGGTACATCTGTCGAATCTTTTGTTCTTCCAGCTGCATGCGTAGTTGCTCTTGGAGCCTCTGAATTTGCTCCAACTGTTGTTGCTGCTGGGCATAGGTCTCCTTTTGCAACATGAGGTGTGCCTGCCTCTCCTCCTCTTGCTGGGCAAGAATATGCTGTTTCATAGACTGCAGCTCCTCTAACTCCTTCTGAACCAGAAGCTGCTCCTGTTCGCGGAACCGCTGTATCTCCTGTCGCTCCCACTCCAGGTCCTCCGCCAAGCGCTGTTGCTTGAGTTTCTCCATTTCCAGTCTCTCCCGTTCCGCCTGGTACTGGCCGTCCCCAGGAACCATGGGGGAGGACAGAGCCTCCAGGGAGGCAGCTATGGCTTCAAGGGATGCATCGGTGTAGCTGTCAAGGGACAGTGACGTCAATGCCCTGGAAACAACATCAGCAGCACTGGTACCGTCCTTTGAGAGCTCCAAGTTGAGCGGGACGTCCTCCAGATCTCCGGCCGACGAGGTGGAGATAAAGCTGTGGGATCGCTTTAGGGGCAAATTCTCGAGGTTGGAGAGGGACGGCATGGTGTCACTGGTATGCATGGTGTTGTTGTACGTAGTGCTAAAGATTGAGCCGGGTTGGGTGGTGATGGCGTACGTGGATGGGATTGGTGCGGAGACTGAAGAATACACCACCCCGTTGGATGACCTCAGGACACTGTTTGTTCCAAAGATTGTGCCAGCGGCACCGGTGACTCGGGCCTGGGAGTAGGGTGGAATTGTCATGCCTGCATAGGCCCCTTTTTTGGAGTAGTCCACGGCTTCACCTGTCAGAAGTCAAAAATATAAATTGAGGCCAAATGATTCAGACAATCTTAATGTTGAAGATGACGGTTGCATGCCGATGGATATCCAAATCATAAAAGTACAAAAAATGGAAAAAATACATCACAACACGTCATGCCCAAACAATATGTAAAAAGCATGCAGAGAAAAAAAATCTTGTGGGGAAAAAATGATTGAATGTCCATGCAAATCAGGATGAGAAATGAAAAAAAATAGAAGAAAAAAATGCCACATGAATTAGCCATGAATCAGATGTTGCAGTTGAAAATAACATTTCAGCGAGAGGTCGGCGATGTCACAGCACTGACCTGTGTCGGATACCTTCGCTGAGGTAAGATCTACTGCACCCTCTGAGGTGACATTGAAATTATAACTGTTCTTGCTCTTGTAAAGGAAAAGCCCAGCTTCTGCCAGGTTTGTGTCAGACATCGATGGTTTGATTCCCCCAAACCCTCGCATGCCATACGGTGAGCGGTCATACTGATAATGGTCGTCCCGATATCCAAAGCGGTCTTCTGGTAAGGGGGTTGTGGGCTGCTGAGATGTGCAGCTCCCTGCAAATGGCAGTTTGTATACAACATCACAGCATACAGACCTTCTCCCAGCTGTTAGATCCACAGGTTTGCCATCATCTTCCGTCATTACTGCTGTGACAACATCCGATGAAGTTGTGTCCATTGATACAAATGTGTTGAATGGTTTGGTCGTGCTAAGGTCCACGGCCCCTGCAAATGTGGCTGTGCCCGTGATCAAACCATTTGCAGCTACACAACTCTGAGCTGGCATGGGGGCAATGGTGACAGGTGGGGACTGGAACGTTGCACTCATGCCTGAACCCACTGAAAGGTTGATTGGGATTTCCACATTGGCTCCGGTAGAAGGCTGAGCATCGATAGGACGATAAACAATCTGAGACATAGGCTCAAATGCTTTGTTTTTTGTTAGCTGGAGGGGAGCTGAAGTAGCAGAGTTCTCCAAACTGTCATAACGCTGGATTGTAGCCGCACAAGTCACTATTGTGATGCTGTCAGTAACAATGGAGACAGTGGAGGATTCGGCACTGAGGTTGACCACTGAGGGCTGCACCGCGCTGTTCTGACGACTTCCGACATCGCTTGGTGGAAAGGACTGGCGCCTGAAATCTGTGCCAGAAGACAGGTCCACACCTTTCACGTCAGATCCTGGTTCTTCTTTCATGGTCCGAAGATCAACCACCTCACAATGCTGGTAGGCCTGTCCGTTCTGTGCAGGCGGTTGGGTTTTTGGCTTCTCAACTGAGATTGGAACACCATTTGCTCTTGGAGCTGGCGTTGGAGGTGGTGTTCTTTCATGAACAACAGATACGGTAGTTCTTTGGACTTCTGTTTTGACCACCTGAGAAACAACATTAGGCAGAACTACTGGAGGTTGTGCTGAGGCAGATATGGCCTCAATAATATGACAAGAACTAGAGACATGCTTTTCTAGGCCACAGATCTCCTGGCTTTCTATGGACTCTGTGACTCTTGTGTATGCCAGGGGCACCCTAGTTGTTTGTGTTTGGGGTGGATATGGTTGTTGACCATGTCTTGAAGGGGAGGCTGGACCAGGACTAGATGGGGCTTGGGTTGAGATACCTTCGACCGGGGAATTGGGTTGAGAGGGTAGCGTGATAACCACATATGTGTCGCGAAGATTGCTGGCATATCTTGGTGAAGACGGCGAGGAGTGAAAAAACTTGGTTTCAGTCGAAGGACTCAGATTCAGGGCTACATCTTCAGGGTCTGTGGCAAGTACAGTGGGTCTGGGTGGATACTGGACATGGGCAGGGGAAGGAGGTTGAGAGTTAGGCTTTGGTGCAATTGGTGGTTTGGCACCATCCCCCGGTCTGTGACTAGGCCCAGCCCCAGTGGAAATGGATGGCTTCGGGGGAACTGGGGGAGGAACATGAGGCTTATACGTTGGCGCCACTGGGTGTCTTGCAGCTTGGTCTGTAGAGATCACATAGGGTTCTGGCCTTATGGGGGTTACTGGGACTTGGGGAGGTAGTGGAACAGGAGGTTTCCTGGGGAATACCGTGGGTTTCGGTGGAGTAGGAGGTGGCAGAGGAGACGCGACAGATGAATCATTTTTTTCCTGAGAATTGCCCCGGCGAAGGATGTTTGGCTTCGGGGGGACCGGTGGGGCAGTTGACACTATGCTGGGAATAGTGGATGTGTACTGAGGAACAGTGGGCAAGGGCGACACACTAACCACCACAGGGGGTGTTGGTCTAGGGGTTGTGTTGGACAAATCTACAATATCTGATTGGGATGACACAGCATTCAACTGTGGTTTCTGTTCTGATGTGGACGATGGTGGAACGTCAATAATAACTGATACTGGGTCAGGCCCTGCACAGGAAGTTACTGGTGGTATGTTGCTTTTCTCCTCTTCCTTTTTAATAATCTCCTCATCTGAGGACAATTCTCCAGAAGAGCATTGGGTCACCTTTAGGTCTGGGATGGGATGCAGTGCCCTCCGAGGGGTGGCCTCTGGATCCTGTTGAGTTGGACTGGTCCCAGGCGTCAAAACCTTTTTCATGAGCTCTTCATAGGCGGCCTCAGCATCCAGTAATGTTTTTCCATCCTTTCCTGGTGTTACTACATTGCTATTCGAGACGCAGCTCTCGGCAGGTTGCAACACAATTTCGGGCGCGATCGTCGTTGTGACTGGCTGCATCTTTTGATATTCCTGCTCAAGTTTCATGAACTCCTTCCTTTTCTTGATCATGTCTTCGTATACTTCGTCCGGCGATCTCAGCTTTTTGGAGTGAGCCGGAACATCCATCTTTGCTTGCACCACCTGCTCAGTATTTGTATTGTCAATGAGAGTCTCATAGGCATAGTCCTCTATCAGCATCCCTCCATATAGGGAGTCTTTTCCAGGTTGAATCTCCACTTTTTCAATTGTTGGAGATTTGGCTCTCAACATTATCTCTTCATAGGCCTCATCAGCAGTTTTAAGAATTTTTGTGTCCGTTTTGTCAGCACTTCGCTCATCAGTTGGAGAGTGAAGGGACACAGACGTTGGGAGCTGATATGTTTTTTGTACCGCCGCAATCTTTGACGCATGGATTTCAAATCCTTCTGAATCTGATTCGATACTTGGCGAGAAATCGGAACAGGAGGACCGTCGGATCTCCTCCATTTCTGCCTCTTGTCTTAATTCTTCTGTTGGCGAGGCGTCTTCGATCGGGGAGAGATTGCTTGGCGGCGTCTTCGGGCGTTCCCTCCTTCTTTGGGATCGAAGGTCATCTTTGTCCTTCTTGGATTTCTTTCCCGAGCCCTTCTGTTTCTCCTGCTCCCTCAAAAGCTCCTCCTCTTCACGCAATTCTTCTTCCTCTGAAGAGTCCTCGATGGTTGGGAGCATTTGCCCTGGTTGTCTGTGTTTGGCTTTCCTGTGTTGTTTCCCCTCTCCAGACCGTGCGTGGCTGGGACTACTGCTGTCACTGTCCTCATCAAGAGAGGAGACGGATGTAGGAGACGTCCCCGGGGTGAAGCTAGATGCATGTAGGCTGGACGATCCGTCGCCCCTGGATCGGTCATCCGGCGAATCTGTGAGGCTTTCCATTTCAAGCTCACCATCATCTGGAGTTATCCTTATGGGGGCACTGGTTGCGTTGAGCTCAATAGTTCTAAATTTACGGACAGCAATACCAGTCTCTGGCTCCCCGTGCTTGGGTTCGGTCGCCTCATCTTTCTCTGCTTCATTAGCCTTGTCCAATGAGCCTGGGAGGGGCTTTTCATCTTCATCATCTGGGCTTATGGAGCTGTTTTTGAGAAGGCGTCTGGTCTTCGCTGTTGTGCTCCTTTGTTGCTCAACCCGTTTCTTCTCCTCGTCTCTGATCTTTCGCCGAACCAGGTTCTCTTCGTCGGACGGGGACGCGTCCTCATTCTCACTCATTTCCATGATCTGCTTCCGAATGAAGTCCTCATCATCCCCAGACATTGGGCTCTCCTTTCCAAAACTCTCGCTGCTGTCCTCCAGGGAGTCTGCCCGCAGGTTTATGGGCACAAGGAGTTTTTTCTGAGTGGTGGTCCCCGAGGTATCCCTCTTCTCAGAGAGCTCTCTGTCATCTTCGGAGCTGGGCGTGTCAGGCGATAAAGGGAGCACCTCGAGTTTGCGTCTGATCTTCAGTGAGTTGGTGTTTCCTTCACCATCTGTTGGCTGCGGGCTGGCTTGCTTAGCCTCAAGAATGGGGAGGACAGTGCTCTCCAACCGGGCAAAGTCTGACGGACTGGTAGGACTGCTTTCCTGGGTGATTTTTCCATCCCCAGGTTCCTTCTGGTGTATATCTATGCCTTTTGCCTGTTTAAAAAAGAAAAAGAAAGGGAAATATTAATTGCATGTACATGTATTAGATTTCAGCCATTAGTTTTCAACTACTTTCATGCCAAAAAAAAAAGAAAAATGTAATTAAAAAATGTGAAATAATCCAGAATAGAATGGGGGGGCAGATATTATAAGGCCATCTGGCGTATTTAGTGGATGGAATGAAGGTGAAAAGACACTGAAAGATGCTGCCTCTGCAAGAGTGTTTTTTTGTGCCTATTGTAAGTAGAAGTAGGCTGATTACGTCATTTGATGCATTTGTTAAATGTGAGACAGTCTGGATGCTGGAATGGGCTATTGTTAGCATAGAAATACATTTCAATTGTCCTGGGATTTAGTTTTGTCATCTTTTGGAATGATTCACTGCATGGCCTCTGGGGTCTAACTACAGCGCTACTTATGTTACATACTACAGTCACCTCAACCACTTCCTTCGCCTCGCTAGATTTTTCCAGCAGCTTAGCGTCGGCCTTCCTTTGCTCCACTGTGTCAGCATTCTGTTCCTCTGGGCCACCAGCTCTCTTCTGCTCACTAACTACAGAGGTTGGGGTGTCAGGGTTTGCTACAGGGGTTTGAGCTGTTGAAACGCTTTCGGCCACCATTTTGGATGTTTGACCGTCCGTGGGAGTTATGCTCTCTCTGATGTCACACTCGGCCCTTCCCTCCTTGTCACTATACATGTTCTCTGATGCAACGGAAGTAGACTCCATTTTGGAACTCGCGTCGGCTTTAGAGTCAACTTGTTTTTCTTTCTCTGACAGAGCGATCCGCGGTGCGCAGTGCCCTTTGTCTAACATGCTTTCTGTCTGCCTCCCGTCACTGCACGTCAAGGACTCTTGACTATGTTTTTCTTGGTTATTTCCACCTATCAAATGTGTCTCTTGCTTTTCGGTTTCTATCTTAGCTGACATACTCTTGTTCTGGGAGACATCATGGGGTTCTTGTGCCTCACTGCCTACGTGTGGGTACGACGCTGTCTCAACATTGAATTCTGGCCCTTTCGCGTTTGCTTTTTCTCCTTCACTACCACAAATATCCATGTCAACAGACACGGCCATGCTCTTCTCCGGCGGGACAGGCATTTTGTTCTGCGGATTAAGAACTGCATCTCCGTATTTCTCGTTCTCCTCCTGACATATGCTTTCTGCTTTGGGCAAGGGACACGGAGTTGTCGCCACACACGCTCCAGCCAATGCGGGGCTCTCGACCGGGCTCCCTTGAACTGGAGATGGTTCAGCTGGTGGACATGGTTTCGGCTCATTATTTGCTCGCTTCTCTTCTTCAGAAAGCGCACGACAAACTGGGACAGGCTGTGCTGGCTCTGCGGCTGCTTTTAGTTCTTCATTCTCTCCATCTATCAGCGGGCTAACGCTCTCTGATTCAGCAAAGGGGGTTGTTCCTGGCCCTTTGTCAACGGCTATCTTATCTGGGGCCTCCTCTGTGCCTGTCCACTTTTCAGATGCCTTTGCCCCAACTGCTTTTCCCTCAAGCAACTTCTCTTCGGTTAAATGTTTCTCGACGAAGCCCTCCTCAAATTGATTCCTGTCGATTAACTCCTCCTGCGCTGCCTTGTTAACAGCTGTGTTCATTTCACCCTCTGGTGGAGCCACACTAAGCTTCTTCTCAACTGGTGTTTGTGTAAACTCCTTTGCTTTCTCAGTTGTTTTTTTCTCTTCTGGGTATACATTGGGTTCGGTGGCAATAGAATCAGCTTCCCCCTTTGCATCTAAGACAGGCAGATTTTCCATTGCACTTTCTATATTCTTCATTGGCTCTGACTGAGTATCCACAGTCTGGGGGACTGCAGCTTTGTCAACAGTGGCTGCGGGGATCGCAGTGTCTGGCTGGATTGCAATCACTTCTGGCTCAACCTTCATTTCAGCAGGAGTTTCTTCCCCCTTGTCTGTTACTATATCTCCTGCCTCGGGCTTCTGTGCACTGCTCTCATGGCTTACATGTTGCAATGCATCCATTGCAACAGCTTGTTCAGTGGGAGCCGATCGAGTTTCGACTTTACTGAAGTCCTCCTCCTGAAGGGCAGCCACATGTTCAGCTCCCTCTCTGTTTTCCGCCTTTATGACTGTAGGAGCTGTAAGTTCCGGCTCAGGGGCCAGCAGACCAGAAACTTCCTCTACGGAAGCTGACTCCCTCTCCCCGGCCTTGAGTGCCTCTAAAATCTCTGCAGGAGCTGAAGAGCTCTCACGTGCCTCGCCCTTTGCGGGGGACTCTATCTCCTCCTTCAATGTGACAGGCGTTGCCGAGCTGTCGTTTGCCTCGCCCCTCAACTCTGCATTTAACTCAAGCTTTGGCTCAGTCTCCACCGGGGCAGAACTGACAGTTTCAGGCTGAGCGTGAGCGGGCTGCGTTCCAAAAAGGCTCTCCGGTGGCTCCGGCGCCGTAGCCTCAGGTACAACCTCAGCAAACCCGTCCGACGTGGGAGCGGGTTCGTTACCCAGAGGACACGGCGCCGCCGCCGCCGCCGCCACTGCTTGGGGCTGTAAAATGTCGGACTGCGGGCTCATGGTCTCCTGAGGGGCGCTATCAGGGGGTACGACATCGCGGGCAGGAGGACTACCGTCCTCCTGGGGTTTACTATCGGGTGTGGGTGTGGAGGGCTGGGGTTTACTATCGGGTGTGGGTGTGGAGGGCTGGGTCGGGGTCCGGGGGGACTCTACCTCTGGCTCCGGGGGAGGCGGGGTGGGTTCTGGAGTCTCTACCGAGGGTTTTGGATCTAGGACCGCGGGGGGAGGGGTGGAGGGAGGGACGGGGGCGGGAGCGGGTGGTGCTGGTTTCTCGGGGGACGCCTGGGCCGCGGCGGGCAGGTCACCGAGCTGGCCCGACATCGCTCTCTGGGTCTGGCAGTTGAGGCAAAGCCACTCTTTCTGTAAGACAAAAAGACAACAGAAAAGGTGTCGTTTGTTAAAAACATGTTGAATGAAACAATTTGAAACTGAGCGATAGTCATCGATTGAATTTTAAGTATGATATTTTATTTCAATGTTCTTTATATTTTTTGTTACAGTTTAATACGAGGTTGGTCAACGCACCAAGAATGCACCACCTTTTTGTTTCATGTGAGAACAAAGGGAAAATGCGTCACTGTGATGAGCATTGGTAACGTGTACGTATTTGTGTCTATTTCTAGACATTTCTGCAACTTATCCATGTTGCATGCATGATAAAGGCACAGAGGTTGGCAAAGCAGAAACGTTTAGTTGGCATGCACAGATGTTCAACATTTCACCTTGGCTGTTTATCAAAAGCGAAAATGTTTTCAATGATATGTTGCTTATTGCGTGTGTGTGTGTGTTTGTGTGTGTGTGTGTGTGAATGTGTGTGTGTGTGTGTGTGTGTGTGTGTGTGTGTGTGTGTG
>JAOQGG010000073.1:7732251-7742348 GCA_027123015.1 Urophycis regia | reverse complement strand
CTAAACAACTAAAAAACCCACCGTTTCTGGCCGCTGCTGCCCCTTGTTTTTGCGTTTTGTTTCCTCCTGTTTTTTTTTTTTTTTTTTTTTTTTTTTTTTTTTTTTTTTTTTTTTTTAATCCTGCTTGTGGTCTCTCCCATCTTGCACAATGCGAACACAAAGATAGGATAAAATTTTCGACAAATTGCCTCACAAAAAAATTGTTTTGGTGTCGTATTCCTCAAGTCGCCTATTGTCTCCGGAGCTCCTTGGGTTTCCTCACAGAAACCTTCCTGTCTTTCAGAGACTTCTGCCATCGCCGACAGCAAAGAGGCAGCGAAGGAAAGGAACAGGTAAAGGAACTGCGACCGCTGGCAGTAACGTGATTGGTTTGGTGTCGATGTTTGCAAATGTTGGCAAAAAAGCCTTTGTTGTGTCATTCCCTCACAGCCAATCGCCGACTGACAAGGAAATCGAGGTAAGGCTGGCGCATCTTATAAAGTGTATGTTTTTATGATTCATTCAGAGTTTTTTCAGCTTGAAGGGAAACGTATGTTTCTGCTTTTTATTTCCAATGGAGTTGTTAGCATAATGTTTCTATTGTTGTTTCATTGTTACCAGGGCTACTTTATTCAATGCAGTCATTAGTATGTATGTTTGACTGGAATAATTTTGTCTTTATAATAATGAAATGTTACTACTGCTACTTTTAACATTGTTTTCTTACCCTAGCATCTGTTTAGCTAAACTAGCGAGATGCGAGGTAAGCCGAGTGGGGGCTAACGTGGGCTCTTCCTTGGTGGGCTTGAGGTGGAGTTTCAGCGTCTGTCGTTGGGCTTCAAGTGTGACCTGTTCACGCTGGAGAAGCGCCTGAGGCTGGAGGAGAGGTCACGTGATCTGGCTGAGGAGAATGTCCGCAAAGAGATATCAAGCTGTCAGGGGCTCCTGCAGGTAGGTGTGTGTGTGTGTGTGTGTGTGCTTTTACATCCACACATGTCTTTGGTTGGAATTAGTTTTATTTGTTATAGCTGCTGGTTGCCTTCATGTAGAACCTTGTGCTTTGTTACTTTATTGAACCAAATATTAGACGTTCTTTGCCAAAAGTACAAGGTGGGCCACGGCAGGAAAGGGGTCAGGAAGCCCTTGTTCAGTACAGTGTGCCTGATTTCCCATAATTCACTTGGCAGGCTCTGATTCCACTGTGCGACGACGACAACCAGTCGATGGAGATCATCCACCGGCTGCAGAAAAACCTGGAGATCCTCATCCAGTCCATGACCAGGGTGTCCAGCCGGTCTGAGATGCTAGGTGCCATCCACCAGGTCAGCCTGTTCTCCATCCTGTCTCTGGTCTGGTGGAGACATAACCTACCAGGTGCTCATGGGCTGTGGGCAGGGTGTATGACTCAGCCAAAAGCCTCTGGGTTTGAGCCCCAATGCCTGTAATCTGCATCTACCTCACTACCTGTAGGGCTTCCTTGAGTGAGATTTCCAAACCCCTGCCTGCCCCTTAATGATGCATCTCTAAAAAACATGAGACACTTCGGATAAAAGCTTCTTGTCAATGACTTAATGTATTTTAATATTACTGCCTTTAGTCTAAACATTTTAAATTACCTGATCCGTCAATATAAGGACCACCAAGTATTTTGAAAGCATAGCATGTTTTATGATGTATTCCCAGCCTTACAAGATGGGAATTTTATTAGCCAGTAAAACAATGAGTCACTGAGATCTGTACATTTCCTGCTCTTCCATGTTCCCAAATGATTCATCTTGATCTTTGTATGAAATCACATAACATAAGGGAGCTCCATGTGTCATACTGTATCCATCAGGAACCAGCTAACAGTCAGACAACAGCAGGGCCCTGTTCGATATTCATACCGCCTGTACTAACTATACTTAGTTTGAGTATGTAGGGTGTTCTGATTACGATCGCAGTGTAAAGACGTGTACTGAAAGGAGTTTGAGTGTGCAACGGTGTACAATTTTCCTACTCAACGGCGGCCATCTTAGCTACGTTGCAGAAGAAGCTGAGCCAGGCTGAGCCGCGCTCAGTTTGAAAATGGTTAGACGTCAGTGGGCGTAATGGATTCACCTGTGTTTGACGAGTGACTTGGCCACGCAGCTGATGGTACTTTCCAATAAGTGCACCACAGAGTATTGGATTTAGAACAATACTAACATCTGAAAATCTGTGCACTTAGTGAGTGTGGATAGTATGCTAGGTTTAAGTATGCTCATGAAGTATGGATATGGGAATGCGGCCCAGGCCTCTGGGCTGCAGGAGGCAGACGACCCTTGTGGTTCTAATGCCGGCCCACCGTCTCTTAGGAGAACCGTGTTGGCAGGGCAGTGGACGTGATGTTCCAGCACGTGGAGAACCTGAAGCGCATGTACACCAAGGAGCACGCCGAGCTGCTGGAGCTGCGGCAGACTCTCACACAGAGCGAGCGATCGTTCGGCTCGCAGACCGACAAAGGTACGCTGAGGCCACGCCCCCCACTGGGGGCCTGGCCATATCTGTTGAATGTCATTGTGGTTGTAGATGCCCCCACGAGAACACACACCGGCCCCTGAGCACAGGTCATTTCTACACATGCAAAAGTAGACAAATGGGAAAAATGACAAAGTGCTTTTGGTTGCAGCGGATTTCCGAGGGAAGACACAGTCGTCTTCACAGTACTACAAGGTATTCTCTCTCTCTCTCTCCTAAGTAAGTAAGCAAGCAAGCAGTGAGGCAACTACGTAAGCAACTTGATCACCTGTATGACTAGTGGTCAGGGGCGTAGCCAGAAAATTTAATTTAGGTGCGCCTGTGAGATTTTGGGTGGCCTCAACCCAGTGAATATTAAGGGCGCAAACAGGACATGTGTGATGCAAGTGATGTGGAGGCTCAGCTGGAAATGTAAACACCAGTTACTGTGTAGCCTATAGCCTTTTTCAGTGCTCTCAAAATAACATGATCGCGTATTGACACTCAAAAACCGAACGTTAAAACAAACAAACAAACATGGCTAAAACATTAAAAAATGTCTGTTCTCGCCAAGGGTGTGTGTTGCATGCAACTTAGTCTGTCAGTGGCCAGAGCCCGTGTCTTTATTATCACGTCTTCCACTCGTTAACAATATGGTTGGAGAAACATACGGCTTTATGTAACATTGTGTCAATTGTGAACCGAATATTTGAGGTGTGCCAGGGTCACGTTTGGGTGGCCCAGGCACACCCTGGCACACCCGTGGCTACACCACCGCTAGTGGTGTATCCCCACCCAGGACCCAGCCAGGTGGCTGCACTCCTCTATAGAGCCATTGTTTGGTCCATTTCTACACACTATGTGAATTACAAGGAACCCATCCCTAAACAACTAGTTCAGAGACCAGGTGACATCTCGCCTTTCAAAAAGTTTGGAATGTATTCAAATCACTGTAGTATGCAGCTTCACAATGAAATTTGATTTTACTCATTTTAGATGGTTAAAGAAATGTACAGGAAACATTATCGGACTACTGGACAAACAATCAGTGACTGAACAAAATGCAGCATGGCTTGTGTCAACTTTGTGGTGTGATAAGTGTTGATTATAAAAGTGTTGATTCATGTGTTCATCATTGTTGTTCTGCTCCAGCCATCTGCGCGGAGGGTTAGCATCGCAGCCATCCCCCGCTCAGGAGGGACCCCCGGCCTTGACTCGGTGGGTGGGTGTGTGTGTGTGTGTGTGTGTGTGTGTGTGTGTGTGTGTGTGTGTGTGTGTGTGTGTGTCGATGTCACTCAGTGTGTGTTTCTCCTCGCAGCCCAAACCCCAGGACCTATCGGAGAGTGAGGCAGAGAGACTGACCCGAAGGTCTCCCTGGTGGGTACCACCGTACACATTAGAACTATTATAGAGGTACATGCTTTATTTACAAACCAGCGCCATTTTTTTTACAAGCTCAGCCAAATTGATTGCATGGTCACTTGAGTGTCACAGGAGCGGCGTGGTAAAGGAGGTGTTCAATGCTCTTGGCCTCCACCCTGTTGGTTGGTGTTTTGTGAAGGCCCCTCCCCACTGAGCCCTGAGAGGTGTTGCTTGACTCTTGCTGCTGTTGTCATGTGCTGCGGCCGTTTTGCAGGAACGTGCCGGGGAAGGGCGGGTCCCGGCCCCCTCTCAAACGTTTCATTAGCTCCGGGGCCTGGGTGGACCCCGACCAGTCGGGCCTGCTGATGAATGGGTAAGGTGCATGCCATGCGTGGCATGGTGAGACCGTGGCCCCCGGTGCTGCTCAGTGTCATGCTCAGGCTTGATGTCAGCCAGGCTTCAGGTCTAAACCAGGCTTCAGGTCTAAACCAGGCTTCAGGTCTAAACCAGGCTTCAGGTCTAAACCAGGCTTTAGGTCTAAACCAGGCTTTAGGTCTAAGCCAGGCTTTAGGCCTTTAGGCCTGGCTTCAGCTTCAGCTGCAAGCCAGGCTTTAGGTCTAGACCAAGCACTAGGTCTAAACCAGGCTTCAGATGTAAGCCATGCTTTTGGTCTTTACCGGGCGTTAGGTCTAAACCAGGTTTCAGGTTTAAACCAGGCTTTAGGTGTAAATCAAGCGCTATCTAAAGCAGGCTCTGGCCAGTGTTTCCAATGTCAGTCAGAAACAGAGGCTCTGGCCAGTGTTTCCAATGTCAGTCAGAAACAGAGGCTCATGGGACTGCACCAATTGACTGTTTGATGAAGATGAGTTAATGTTCCGAATCATATATGTAGTTATTCATTAATTTTTTCTTCTAAGGAACTTGAAATGCGATGCCATCAAAATTACAATCAAAGTATCTCACTGATTGTCCTTGTTGATCTGTCGCTGCTGGTCTGTGTGAAGGAATATGCCACTGTATGTGTGTAAACCTTTCCTTTGTTTGAGTGACTTTGCATGTACTCATTCTCATATTTGAATGGATAACTACTTGTGTGTGTTTCTGCATTTGTTTGTGTTGACAGGTGTTTAATTTAATTGTACAAATGTGTGTTGTGTTGCTGTGTATTTATGGTGTGTGTTCATTTGTGTTTACAGTGGTGCCTGCTAAATGTGCTCTAAAAGATTGTAATAAAAAAAAAATTCATGTTCAACTGCTACCGCCTGTCAGATTAAGTGGGTGTCACCCATGGGGGCCAATCATTTGGCCACGCCCTTGCATGCTTCATTGTGCTTGTGTTTTGCATGTAAATGTGTAATCCTGACTCGTACCCAGGGCCAGCTACTCAGAGAAGTTGCCATGGGACCCGCCAGTGGCTGAGAGGAGGAGGTCCAGCCTCACTGAATTGGGCATCAAACTGACCTCCTACATTCTACCCCTCAAGACGTTAGTCCCTGCTCCACAGCCACGGCTGTCGGACCGTGCCCGAGCCCAAACCTGGCTATCTGACGCCAGCTGCTGTCCCCCAGCTCACCTCGCGCTGTGGCGACTGTCACTATGGCAAATGTTTCTGGTCCTCTGTTGGACTAGTTTCTCATTCTGCGCTTGGGGCTCCGGGCATTGTGGTCACTGTGAAGTGAGAAATTGAAATCAAATCAAGACGCCGCCCTCTGGTGGGCAGCCCTGGCTGTCCTGCCGCCGCCCTGATCTATGATGGCCTTGTTCTGCTGACAGCCCAGCATGCAGTGGGCAGTGCTGTGATTTTGTTCTCTAACCAATCTGCCCTGGAATGTCTGAAAGTGTCACTAACTACATGTGCTAAACTATCCTTTCCTTGCCACAGATGACACGTTTGACTGTATTATGTATGTGTCTGCTACGCTGGCAGTGTTCCCCATGTGTACTGGGAGCTTGTTCTGTGATCATGGTTTCTCTCAAACTGAAAACAAAATCCCTCTTTTCTCTTTTCTAACGATGCAACGTCTTTAAGGAAACAGGAAGAGCTTTTTGTAATTCTGTAAGTGACAGTGAAATGTGGCACAGAAGTGACAAAATGGCTCTTCTCAAGGAGCGCTGACAGCATGCATTACTGCAATGACTGTTTCCTGCAAGTCACATCCCAGAATGCCCTTCTCTTTCCACTCTGCTCTCAGATCCACACGCTCTCTGTTGTTTTGCTGGTGGTCGTTGATAATCAGTCGTGTGCTTTGATGTTTTAAAGCTGTGCATGGTTCAGGGCAAGTTGGGGAGAATGTTTGATCACAACGTTGTAGCTATTCTATTTGCCGTTGATCGTTGATCTCATGTGTTGCTGTGGCGATTGTGCACCGGTATTTAACCATAAAACAACATGCTTCCATGTCGCATCTTCTGTGCACACCCTCTCTCCTTTTTGCCTCCTATTCTGTCCTCCCTCTTTTCTCCACGTCTTTGCCCGACACTCATTCCTGTCTTTCTGCTCCCTATTCCGACATCACTCCCTCTCTGATGGCTCCTCTCTCCCTCCCCGCTCCAGTCCCAGCTCATCTCCGGGCCAGTCCCCCTCAGACCCGCTGGTGTCTCCGTCTGTGTCCCACGTGGTGCCGTCTCACACCAGGGGGGTGGTGACCGCATCGGGTGTGGTCAGAGGTGGGCGGGGCGTCTGGCTGTGGCTGGCTATGGTGGTGGTATTGGCAGGTCAGTCCCCTTGAGGTGATGTTATGCATTGTGTGGTTACACGTATTAACATGTGACATATATATTCATTTCTTCATGTCATGATTGTGTTTTTAATGTATTTATTCCTATTTAAATTGAAGTTTAACCTGCAAAACCTTTTGTTCTACCATAGAGATATTACATTCAAATTAATAATCAGCAATATTATATTATTTATTTAGCAACTGCTAAGTCCTTAAGCCAAGCAGTTGCCTCCTGGTCTGCTGTATGGAGGGTAACTAATCCTCCTTTCAGTCTTTGGAGAGGACAAACTTCTATGATGTGTTCCATGGTTTGCTCCTTTCCACAAGCACACAGTGGGGTGGGGCTACTACCCCATTTGTGAAGGATGGCCAAGCAGGGGCCATGTCCAGTCCTGAATAGAGTGTAGACGACTGTCTCCTTGGGAGATTGGTGCCAAAGACCTGTAGGTTGGGGTCTAGCACTAGATGTTTGTTTGGAACCTCCTTGGACTCCCATTCCATTTTCCAAGCCAATTGGATGGTGAAGTCAGCTGGTAGGCTGTTCTTCCAAATTGGTCATCTAGATGGAAGTCGAGCAGTGGGTGGATTGTAGATATCTGCATGGATTGGTAGATGGGGAGAATCTTTGACCTTTAGAAGCATCTTGTGAGTGACCGCTTCCTGCCGGATATGTGGTGGGGGGATGTTTGATAGGACCGAAAGCCAGGGGAGTGGTGTTGAATGGATAGTTCCGGTTATGGTTCTCATGGTAGTGTTCAGCTGGGTGTCCACATGGTGTGTGTGGGGTGACCTGGACAAGACAGGGGCACAATATTCAGCTGCAGAGTATGCAAGTGCCAGAGCTGAGGTATGCAGTATGGAGGCTGCTGCCCCCCATTTTGCACTATCGAGCTTGCAGAGCAGGTTGTTCCTTGACTTCACCTTAGCTGTCATCCCTTTTAGGTGTTTCTTGAAGGATAGGGTCCAGTCAAGGGTCACTCCAAGGTAGGTTGGATTAGGGGCATGCTTCAGCTTGTGTCCGCTCAGATAGATGTTTAGTTCTCTGGCAGCTTTTGCATTGTGGAGATGGAATACTCAAAACAGTTTTTGCTGGGCTTGGTTTTAGGTGCCAAGTTTTGCAGAACTGGTCCAGTTTAGCAAGGTCATCAGTGAGCACCCGTTCCAGTTGATCAAAGTCTGGTGCTTGAAATGCCAGACATATGTCATCTGCATAGGTGAATTTGTGGGATTTGGTGGTGGGTAGGTAATTTGTGGAGAGGTTGAACAGAGTTTGAGCTAGAACTGAGCCTTATGGGAGCCCATTTATCTGCCTTCTCCATGCGCTCGTGTTCTAACCGAGGTGAACTCTGAACCTTCTGTTTGTCAGCAGAGTTTGAATTATTGCCGTTGTCAAGGGAGGGAGCGCTTTTGAGAGTTTGAGTAAGCGGCCTTTGTGCCAGACCATATCATAGGCGGTTGAGAGGTCGAGGAGCATAGTCCCTGTCTTCAGTTTGCTCTCGAAACCAGTTTTGATAAAGGTGATTAGGGCCAATAGTTGTTCTCCTGTGCTGCGATCCTTGCGAAAACCTGCCTGATCCACACAAAGAATTTCCTCTACTCCAGGAGAAATACGTTGTAGTATTAGTCATTCCAGAACTTTGAAAGGAATACTGAGTAGGGAGATTGGGCGGTAGCTGGCTGGTAGTTTGTGGTCTTTGCCAGGTTTTAGTATGGCAATAAATTTTGCTGTCCGCCATTTCTTTGGGATCAAGTTTGTCTTTACAATCCTGGCCTAGAATTGTGTCAGCCAGGTTAGGGCTCGGGGGCCAAGGTGTTTCATGAACTCTGGAGAGATGTTGCTATATATCCTGCTGCCTTTCCATATTTCAGGCCCTGCAGGACTTTTTCCAGTTCAGCAACCTCAAAAGGCTCAGGATTTCTATCCTCTCTGAGCACTTGTTGGTGTTTCTTTAGCTCAGTTGTAACTGCTCTTGTGGTGTCTTTGTTTTGGGTTGCTTTTGCAATAGCTAGTAGGTGGGATGCAGCCTGGTTGGGTGTGACAGATGCTCAGTTTTGGCTGGGGGGCTTCTGTGCAGCTCCTAGATGGCGGATGAGGCTCCAACATTTCCTGCTAGAGTGTGTGAAGTTCAGGTCAGCTACCCCCATTTCCTTTGCCGAGCTGTAGTTAGAGATTCAATGAGATGGTCTGCTATCTCAGGGTCCCCTGATGTTTTGTAGGCTTGTAGGAGTGCAGTGCTTTCTCCATCCAAACATGGGACGTAGAGGGTTCGGTAGCCTCGTGGGATTGCTGAGTGGGCAGCTTTATAGATGGCGCAGCAGAAGCAATCGTATGTTTCATCTACAGTGAAGGTGTAGAGTGGGATGGTGATGACACTCCGGTCCAGGATTTCACTGTATTACTTCTGTATTACTGTATTACTACTTGTATTACTTCCACTTGGCTTTGCAGAAGTTCCAGCACATATTGCTTGAGCTGTTTATAACTGGGAGGTGTAGGCCAATTTGTACAAGCAAGGGCCGGTGTTAACTGTGTGGAAAATCATCAAGAATGAGGGTCTGAGCAGGATAGGGCATTCCATTCAAAGAGCTGACCCAACACAGGTCAGCTCAAAGAGGAACACATGTTCCTCTTTGTTTGGGATTGTGTATCAGAGCAAGGTCATTTCTAGATGCCCAGTCTGAGAGTGCCTCTCTATCACTATCCACTACTGGGTATCCCCAGTCAGGGTGGTGGCTGTTGAAGTCCCCCAAACAGATGGCAGGATGGGGTAGGGTGGGTATGACCTGCAGATCCCAGTTGGCACTAGGGGGCTTGTACACGTTGGAAATATTGAAACCACAGATAGCTATGGTATCAGAGTAATGTGTTGTTGTCACGTGGTTTGCTTCAGCTATGTCAGAGCTATGTCAATTGAGTGTTGGGAGGTGAGGACTTCGATGAGGCTTCACTTGGCTGGAGAAAGGCCTTTGACAATTGGTTGTAGTATTCAAAGGGCAGGTTTCATCGCGAGGTGCTCTTGAGGCTTTTTGCTGTTGGCTTTGGGACTGTGACTAGGATTCTTTGACTTGGCTATCAGGCGTCGTCTCTTAGAATTTAGTCTGCTAGTACGATCATTTGCTTCCCCGGGTGAGCCCGGGTACTGGCAGGGGACGCGACGTGAACGCTGATCCATTGTCCACCAATATTATATTACTTTGTGAACTATCCAGCCGCAAGGCGATGGCATCACTATAACACCAATGTTGTCTCACTAAATTACTAATTGCTTGCCATAGGAACACTGCAAAAAAGTTTGTCTAAGGCAATTGGAAGACATACAAGACCCATGAGTTGTTGTTAAACTAAAACTTCATATTTATGGTTGATGCTCCAGTGATTTGAAAAGAGTTCTCCTGCTTATAACTCCATTATAACACTGCTGCAGGAGTTATAATGAGTTATAACCATGCTATAACTCCATTATAACCACTCCATTATAACCATTCTTGATGATTTTCCACACAGTTAACACCGGCCCTTGCTTGTACAAATTGGCCTACACCTCCCAGTTATAAACA
>JAOQGG010000073.1:4129096-4140301 GCA_027123015.1 Urophycis regia | reverse complement strand
CGCACGCACACACACACACACACACACACACACGCACGCACCCAAGACTTTTGCCGAAGGCTTCAGGCACAAGACGAGACCAATGCAATTACCACAATCAGGTCTACGCAGAATCAACAAATGAGGCATTTAATATTTTGGCAACGGCTATCAGTCCGTTCTCCTTACTTTGCACTTACAGCCATTGTGTCTGAAGCTTAACTTTTTGGGGGAAATAAGAGAGATTGGGCCTAATATGGTAATATTCAAGCTCTTTCCTGTAGGTAAAGTTAATGAATACTGGCTGTAGTACTGGCTGTAACCCTTAAACGTATACGTGAGAGTACATAAATGTGCTTTACTAAATCATCAAGCAATATGCGATCAACACCATCTAGAAAACAAAGAATAAATTCACATTTAGCTGCAGATTAATATTTAATTACAGAAACAAAACTATGGAGCTCTTGCCTGAACATTGAACACAGGAGCATTAGACCAGTCTCTCGGTTGGCATTTGCATCACCAACATCATGTCCACATACCCACATTATACAATTACGATGCTACGGAGTTATGGTGCAACAGGATACACTCCATTCTGCTCTTTGGCCGAAGCTATAATTATGCAAGCCCACATACTGTCATGTTTTAAAGACATGAATGATGAGCAACGTGTGAAAATGTGGAGGAAGATGGGACCTCTCCGATCGCTATGGAAACGAAACTCATTACCATGGAAACTGGAGATGGTCCTCGGCCATGACTGTTATGTAAGAACAGCTGATGGTACAGCTGAAGCAAGTCTGTGTTAAAGCAGGCACTTTTCTAACCAGAAGACCTGCACACACACACACACATGTAGCCAGACATGCGTTTACTTGCGTCCTGATTATTTGGTAATCAAAATTATGTACAAACTTGTAGCGCGTTTGAACCACAACTAAATAGTGTTGCCACGCATCGCCATCGATTCTCGGCAATCGCTCCGGTGCAGAGTGTCATCCGGAGAGAGAGAGGGAACTGAACCATGACGGCCACTCAAAGTGTCACACACCAGGCCCACTGAGAGCCTCATTTAAGAAGTATGTCTATTTAGAAGTGCTGTTTCTGCTGATCCAGATCGGTGTGTCACAGATGACCAGCTCTGCCCGGGCTCCACTCTCCCCACACGACACACGCACACGCACGCACACACACACACACACACACACACACACGCACGCACGCACGCACGCACGCACACACACACACACGCCAAACAGCCTGCCAGACCTCAGGCCTCAAAGTGCACCTCGGGGAGCCCGCGTGGGTGACATCAGCGACGCTACGCCCATGTTTTGATAAACGTCGGCGCTCCGCCTGGCGTTCCGGGCCGGGCCGAGCCGACGGCGACGGCGGCGGTTGGGAACGGCAGCTTGAATGTTTTAACGGTGCGGTGCTCTCGCCAGAGCAAAGCATTACGTCAGTGCAGATAACACCCATTTCCTTCTCAAAGCACGGCTCGGGAACAAACAGAAACGGCCCTGTGTTACCCGCGCCCGGATTTGAGGGAAGGTCAAAAGGAAACAAAATGAAAACGACACGCAGAGAAAAACAGCTGGACTCACAGGAACGACATTGAACCATCATGACCGTCACCCCTACATATTTCTTTAAAATAGTTCCCATGTTTTGTTTAATTGACGTGCCTTTATAGCAGCACAGCCAAAGAAATCTGATTGGGCAAAATCATTTCTCACCATTTAATAAGATAAGATAAAATAAGATATTCCTTTATTAATCCCCCTTGGGAGAAATTCATGTCGACCAGCAGTACAGTGGGATAAAGGAGTGCAATAAAAAAACAGATAAAATAAAACATACTATATACTGTACATACATAGTAACCTTCCTATTGTAGGTGAACTGTGCAATTGGTAGATGAATGTGTGTAAGTATAAATATAAATGTGCAGATGTAGATGTGCAAAGTAAATGAGTAGATGTGCAAATGTGCAGGAATTCACAGGTAATGGAAGAAGTCAATAAATACCGACGGTTTAGGCAACAAACAGTCCTGAGGTGTGGGGTGTGGTGTTTAGTCCATTATCAGCAGGTATAAATGGGCAGTTCTGTCAGGTAGACATGGCCATTTCTATCCATACACAGAAAGTATGTTAAAAAGTGTCCTAAAGGTCACCCTGTCAGGACCGTAAGCTGGTGAAAACAACATGCTTCATTACCCTGTCACATCGTCAACACAGCAAAACAACAGATTTGCCCAACAGCTGGATCACGCAACAAGTTTAGTCTTGTGAAGGCTCTTCTCGGGCCGTGAAAGTACACATGCAAATAGCAGAAATGTGTGTTTTTTATTTGTGCGCATGCAATGCAATGCCATGTAGTGTGCGACGATTGGGGTTCGAACACAGAACCTTCGGACTGGGAGTCAAAGCTACTTGACTATCCTCCTGCCTCGGGGTGTAGAAGGTAGTGAGCCGTAGCTTTTACGCCATCAGTAAAAGACATCGTCTGCGTTCATTGATTGCACTTAAAATCATGCTAGCTTTCTTCAAGATCATAATGAAGGCAAACCCGTGTCAGGGTAAGCTAAGCAGTGACACTAATACACGATTATTGGGTGTAACATTAACATTAAGATATGATGTAGATGTCAGGAGGTATGGTCCGCTGCGTTGCTACTTTTGAATGAAATTTCACTGTTCCCTCTTGAGACCGACGGCGATATAAGAAAAAAAAAAAAAAAAAGCCCTTTTTCAACAAGAGTGTGCTCTCATGAGGATTTTGTATGGACAAAACTAAAATCATCAATCATCAATTTAGCGTGCTCCAAAAATATGCCAGTCATGCAGACACCCATGGAAGCACCCACAAAAAGGTCACGGAGGACCAGACACTACAGTGTTCAGACTTTTCTATGAGACCGCGGGGGTGCGTCCCCATGGGTTTAATGATGTCTTTGGTTGTGCAAGAGAGGACCGAGCGAGGCGTCTTTATATCTCAACGCTGGATGCCATGGATTTAACTTCAGGGCAGGAGTATCCCACAAGCAACTTGCTGTGTACTGTGTGTATTGTGTGTAGTGTGTGTGTGTGTGTGTGTGTGTGCGCGCACGCATGCATGCATGCGTGTGTTTGGGGAAGTTTAATAGCCAACCCACTGTGTTGACCAAGTGACGGAGAGGAAAGGAATGCATTTAGTGGCCTTTTCGCCTAAGAAGATGTGCCACGGGTGCTCGTTATCTGTGTGTCTCTGTTGCCACAGAGCACAGTGAGGCCTGTACATTGTCTCCAACAACACAGCATCACAATACTGCAAACTGTTAACCCATGCACTTTTCAGCCATTATCATTTATTAAATCAAGCCTCAGTCTCATGTCATGCAGACCACCATCTCCAACTATGAATTGTAATAACTAGGAATTAACAAAGACCATCAACATTATGAAATTGAGACATAAGAAAAGGGAAAGGGTTGACATTGTCGAATATTAAATAATTGAGTAATTAGTATTTGGGTAATGCACAGCCTATGAATATACTAGCTACTATGTTTAAACTCAAAGTGGACTACACCATTAGCATCCAATTGTCAATGTAAAGTGCACCGACAGACGAAGACCATGCGAAGGTCTTCCATGTGTTTTTTTTTCTTGATGGGTGGGGGGGGCCAGTGGCCTCCTCATGACTCTATCTGCTGGTCCTGTGTCTTAGCAACTCTCTCTCTCTCTCTAAGCATAACAATAAAATATAAACAGACAAGTACACCACAGTGATTTGGAGTCATCCCCATGTGTTGCAGATGGCTCCAGATGGCTAAAATGGTCTCCATCTACCTAACGGCGTGACTCATTTCCTAAAGACTGATACATTTTCATAATAATGTCAAGTACACAGGCCAACAGGAATTCTGTGGGAATGTTGGCCTATTTGACCAGTCAAGGCACATTTCTATCACCATGTCATATTTCCCACCCAAACTGTTCCCTCCCACAGTCCAGTGAACGGCAAACAGCCTCTTATCTTTGGTACAATACACATACATTACGACAATTCCCAAAGCACTCCTTTTTTTCCCCCTTTGGTCAGCGCTCTGTGACATTCATTCAACTATTGCACTTTTCCCCTCAACAAAACCTCTATGTTCAGTAACAGCGAGACACAGGATGAGAACAAACCTTGGTGCGTCCGTTGCACCGACACTACTCCAGTTTTGCTCTAGAAATGTCCTCTCATGGGTTGATTTTATTGACCAAAGCCACAGAAAGGGGTTGGTCCTTGTTTTAATGACTATTTGAACAGCGGCGTCTCCGAAGGCTTGGCTATTTGCCGACTCCAAAACAGACGAGACTTGAGATCAGCAGAAAAACAACATGATGTTTGTCTTATCTTTTTGCTGCAGGTTTCCATGCCAAAACCACCAAGCACCATGTAATACAACAAGGGTAAAACTGTTCTTGCTAATGTGCATTGGCAGAGGAGGGGTCAAAAGTTGTGGGTTCTGGTGATTGCATGCAGGGAGGAAGGTAGTGTAGAGTAATAAAGGCCTAGTGCCAGTGTAACAAATGCAGTTGAAATGAAGAACACATTTCCATCTGAACTGCAGTCAAGGGTGCGGGTAAAACAAACACAGACCCACCCCCACCCCCATCCTGTGTGTACGAGTGAGGGGTTATGGACTAACACTGGCTGGGCAAAATACTCAATGCGCAGAGTTCATTTCTATCAGAATCCCTCCCCCACCACCAACACCCACCCACCTCGCAGTGCAGGAGGTTACCTTGCCAAACACTCACACACAGATAAAGGGACCGACTCGTATCGGTGGCTGGGCTTGTAGTCAAACTATGCTAATCCTCATATAGCGAGGGGGGAGGGGCTTTGCAGTTGCATTTACAGGGGATGTACATTAGTCAGAGGACTTAGCGGTTTACAAGCCGTGTAATGCACTCTGTGACCTAAAGTGATTGCCGAATTGCCAAGAAGAAGGACGATCACCAATTATCAACTATGACCATGCACAGAATTAATATTTATTGAAAACATTCCAAGGATTTCATCATAGCAACTTTAACTGTGGGGCAACAAAGACGTATGGTTACTCGACAACATCCAATAGAATAGCCTATAGGTCTACTTGTATGATAATGTGGCATTTCCGATAACATTAACATTTCAAAGCTAAACTTGCCTCATCTTCCTGTGAGGTATTTAAATATATATTTAAACCCAGCGATGACTCCGCGTAAACGATGTAGATACCGACCGTCCTTGCATTTGAACTAATTACAGCACGTCCGACCCGAAAGCAAACCAGCGGTAACCAGCTGACCATAACCACCACATGAAAGCTAACCAATCAACCCAGCCATTCTTGATCACGTTTTGCAACCAGGAGCTGGAACATGGACAAACCACCGAGGCGAACCAAACAACAACCATTCTAGGGTGACATTACTGAAGAGGGAAACACGGTAATACTTCACAATAAGAGCACATTAATTAATATTAGTTAATAGTCATTAGAAACACTACATAGCATCGGCATAGGGTTAGGGTTAACCCTAACCCTATTAAAGAAGGTATAACCTAAAACATTAGTCAACATTAGTGAACAGCATTAACTGAGTTAACATGAACACCGTTGTTGGTTAACGCGCATTACTGCATTACCTCACATTAATTAAACGTTAATTAACGTGCCATTATTGTAAAGTGTTACCGGAAACACACGCTGCCCCTATTAAGTAGCACTGGCTTTTCGCGTAATTCGGGCGTAAAATCGGCAAAGTGTGCATTGGAGACACCCAACTTGAGAGCGAAAAAGTACCAGCCAAATGAAAACATACGTACACACTCCCACACGCCCCTCTGCAGACTCCATGGCTCGCAGAGCAACATTGCCTTTAGCAGCGCGGCTAGCGACGTTGCTACCCCATAGCCACCACAAAGAAAACAGACCGTAATAACTCATCGCCTTATTATCACATGTGCACTGCTGCGGATATTTGTCGTGGGATTGTACACTGCATTGATGAATGAAATACGTACCCTCTTGTCGCTGGAATAATACAATAACACAATGCTTCGCGAAGAGAGAAGGCGATTTCACTATTTTATCCCTACTGATAATGAGGGGGATCCTCGTATCTAGTCGCACCGCCCATCCACTGTCTGCTTACTTGGGTGCGGCAAAAAGATTAATGCTACGCCTCGCCATTGGTTGAAAAAAATACAACACATGGCAGTAACGACGAAGCCGATTGGTCGTTCGGATTTAAGCCCGCCCACGCCCATATATTGGTGCAGGGTATATGTTATGTCCTTCTGGTCGATAAGCACGAAGTCTGCTTAAAATGACTAGAAAACAGTGGTCTGCAGTATTTAAGTACTTTTATGTAAACACACACGCAACGTTTGTGTGCAAAGCTGTATTAGGGTTTTAGGAGCATCTCGTTAGAAGTTAACCTTTGGGGCTATCATTTCTGGAGACAAACAATGGTGACAACTTTAAATATAGCACCTAGACCTTGCCCTTAAGAGTTGTTGCTGGGGTGTAAATTACAGCGTTTACCCTCTGGTGTGCGCCTCTGTATCAACCACAAGTGTCAGTTTTAAGGAGTCTTGCAAGTAATAGGCCTAAACTACACGGTGGCTCTTGCACCCTGACAGTTTAGCAGTGGCAGCAAAGCGCCTAATGAAGGTATTAGACAAAGCTGGTATGACTGGCACGATTGAGGCTTATTCTGGGTCTTTTCAGTGGCATTTGCAGTGGTATTTTCAAAAGAAAAGTTAACAGGTAATAAATCAAAAACAACGAAGAAGCTAATAAATGTAATAAAAATGTGTGCATATTATGTGTTTGAATACGGAACTGGTTTGCGGGGCGCATGGTGGCATGGATTTCTGCAAACAAATATTTTGTTCGGCGCAAACTGAAATTATAAAAATAAACATAAAATTTGTTGTCCCATCTTGTCCGCCAGAGGTCACTGCTTATCTACAACATACTTCACGCTGTACAATGCCTGAGTCATTGCTGCTTCTCTATAATATTAGGCTAGTATTACCAACTATGTGTTCGATAGTGATGTAACTTGGAGTCAGAAACCTAACGTACCCACGGCTGAAATGGTGGACGGACCAGATAGTTGTACTGGGTTCTCCCAATCTTAAAGCGAATTGTCGTTCAGGCCTACACTGTGAACGTTTTGTTATAGTTTTTTGTCTATCGAATATGAGGAAATCATGAGCTACGATAGCTGCTGGGAGCCTGGAGAGAGCCAATGTTATGTTGTCCATCACAACATAACCATTGTTTGAGGTCATCATTGTTCATTGTTTCTGCCAAAAACAGACAAAATGTGACATTTTCTCAATGCCACAAGCTGTTCTGCGGCTTCCTCATGGCAGCATCTTCTCCAAACATGGTTGAGCACATACTCTGTATTAGAAAGGTCATATAGTGCCGTCCCGTGTGTCTTTATTTAATGATGTGAGACATTATAGGTTTACTGTGGGACCACAGATCACTGAATATTCAACACTGTAGAGGCATAAATGATCTTGTATACCAACAGAGAGATACTGTATATTCCCAATGTGCTTTTGTTTATAACCCAACAGCTCTACATATTCATGAATGCATATATGCACTTATGAATACATCACTATGAATAATAATCACTCATGACATATCAGTTTCTAAACATACAACACACCATACAGTAGTGTACACACAGGTGAACACGTGTCATTACTGCACAACATGGAAGAGGCCGACAGCATAAATTAGCACATAGTAGTACCTTGTGATGTGCTTCATCAGCGGGTTTTATGTTTGTATTGTTGTACGGGTGATCAGATTTCCCCCACCCTTTGCAGGGAGTCAATAAAAGGTTAGCTCATCTTACCTTATCTGATGTCTAAACCACCCACAGATCCTTTCAGGTGCTTGTAGTGGTTGTGTTCCTCCCAGCAGCATGGGAAGACCGTCAGCTACTGGAGCTCTAAATATATCTGACAAGTTTGAAGGATGGTTGTCCAGCATGGAGGCACAGCGTAGCCCACACTCATATGCTTGTTAACTCACTCGCAGTCCAATGTTTCTGTGAGTCCGTGCCATTTGTGTTTGTGTCCTTTGTGTTTGTGTGAGCAAAGACGGTGACATTGAAGTATAAAGTAACAACGTTTAAAAAAAAAAAAGTATAACCATAAATTGAAACAAGTGAACAATGCATATGTGCCTTCTAAGTGAAAACAAATCATCCACACTCCATTATGGCATTAGGAGCTAATCGGCACACATGGCTGTTTCACCTGTTTTCTCTTTGCCACACATGCCACTTGGCGAAAGATAACAGCTGCTTTTCAATTCAGCCATCACTTAAAGCTCCCTCAACTCCACACAGATCTTAACTGGAAGCTCCCAAATCAACAGCTCACTCACATGATAACAAGCTGGATTGAGAAACATGCACGTTTTTTTGTAAAACAAAAAAACAACAACAAAAAAACACACAAACTATATATATATATACACACAAATGTATAGAGGCTTATACAAACGTGACACATGTTACAGACATTACACATAGACATAGGACAGGATTTCACAGACATTATACCTCTTGAAATAGCCTAGCCTATAGGCCTATGCTGTTTTGTTGGTTTCAGTAGGCCAACAGTTAACTGTTATAAATGTTGTATTATCATATAACAACTGTGGAGGAAAGTAGAAATTTGCATCTAACTAAACGGAGAGACCCTATTAAATCGTATTTAAATAATCCACCTGTAATTCAAACTGACATATTGTTGTTGTTTTTGTAGTTTTTTTTGTACCAGCAGCAAAGGCTGTGAATGAATGAGCGCCATTGTATTCAGACTCGATCGCCTTGGAGTCGCCCTCCAATCCCTCCTCTGTCGTGCGGAATAACACAAGGGGGTCAGTCTGTCCGTACTTCACTTTGTTTACACTCCAGTCCTCCAACTAGAGAAAACGTTATGTAACCCTTCGCCCCAAATCAAACAGCGACCTTTGGTGCACCCACACATAGGCAACCCCTCTCTGATACACAATGTATAGGCTACTGTTTCTTTTTTCCCGTTTTGCATTATAACATTATGAATAATAGTAGTGTTAAGTCAAATAGTATTTTTATTTAACTCAACTGGAAATGTAAAAAGAAAATGACACAATTTCTAGGTTCACAATTATTATGATTTATTTTTATTTTTATAAAGGATCAAATAAAATTAACAAGCCGATAAAAAGGCCCGTGCGTTTTCATATCACGCTAGAAACGTTTTTAAATCGTTTTGTTTTGTTTTGCACGGGATCCCAGCGAGTAACTTGGGTTTATCTGGCTCCCACGCCCTCCGCTCCCCCCCTCCCATCGCTGCGTTAATGCAACAGCCTCGGGGAGGATCGAGTCCAGTCGCTCCTACCAGCCGCCATGCTGAGCTGAGAGACAGCGCAGAAACTTCACTTGTCAAGCTCCTGCAACAACAACCACACGCATCGATCGTTGGTTTTGTTTTTGCACGGGACGAAGGATACGTTGCATTGAGTGAATATCGGCATTTTCCCTTTTGTAGTAAGTGTACCTTTTTTATTTAATCTGCGTTGGAGCTATGGCGATAAACTTTGCTCCGCCCGTCAGTTTGGTCTGGTGCTCATGTGGTCTTGTCGGCTTGCCGACTTGGTGCTGCTGCACTTGTTATATTGTAGCCGGGTACTCCCGAGTTAAAATATCGCTGGGGTGTCGCAAATCAACGGTGTTTTGTGTTTTATACTTGTTCGAGTAACTATGGACTACTATCACTAGTCCCAACGAGTAGGGAGCTTTAAACTCGAAAGGGCTCAATGCGATTTAGCGGGTTTTGCAATAAGAAGGTATATGGATTATAGCGATCACTTTCAAACTTGGAAGTTAACACCGCATCTGGTTCTTTATGCAAAATATATTTTGAAATATGGAATTGGAAAGGAAACTTGTGGATTTAAAGTTGTTCAGTAGGCCTACACTTCCAGATTTTAAAATCCACCGATTTCTATCTCGCTGCCTGCTTACTGCAGAGGTCATGGTGGGGTTCCTATCAATGGCGTTCATATAAATCGACGGAGCATTCACTCGACAAACAAAGGTACTTATTTGAAAGCATACACACGTTTTCGGTATGTTTTTTTGTCTCAGGCTGCTGGACAACTTCAAACGAGCCTGCAGTGGTGCGCCCAGTATGCATATCGCACAATTCATTCAGATGTAGGCCCAAATTCCATCACAAAATATGATTGAGCGATTGCCATGGCCGGGGTCTCCATCTTCCTCGGCGTGTCTCAGCTTTCCGTGGTGGTTTTCATCTCCCTGGGACGCGTCTGCATTCCAGTGTGCAGCAGTGAATCATCCGCGCTCCTCGGTCGTAAATCTTTCACCTGTTTAATGCCATGTCTCGTCTCCGTTAAGGTGAGGGGGGGATAGGGGTTAAACGAGGTGTTAAGCGAGTCCTTCATCTCTCTGTAGGATCCCTGTGTTATATCATATATTATGTCTTTTTCTGCGTTATGCTGCCTTTTATTCCCCACACGCTCGATATTGCATCGAGCAATGCTGAGCTGTGGCAGCCTAACCACGAGAATCCGCTCAGAAACACTTGGGAGATTATGGCATAACAGCTGCCAGTAGTGCATGGCCTTGCTTTCCAAACTACTTTAGGACTTGATGAATTATTGATGGCTGTCCCAGGCGCTGCCACACCGAAAGTTAAGGAACCTAACTGGCATGGTGTCGCTGAATCATCCACCTCCTTGCATCGACCCCATACAGTCAATCCTTATGTGCTTGCTTACTGTCGCTGTCTGTAATACATGGGCTACAGCTGGTCCTTGCAACCCTTCCCTCTCCTTTTAAGGGTGGCCTCAAAAAGTGATTCATATTGTAGCCTATGACCACAAACGACCACCAAGTTCCATTCCATAGGTCCTTGGACAGACAGTGTCCTACAAGGCATGGCTCCGGCATCCCCAGCATGTCAATGCAATGGCCCGTTGGCACTGTGGTAGGAATCGGGACGTGCCACTAGGCCCTTGGGCATGGGGGGGGGGGCGGCGAGTTGGGACAGGATATTGTTGTGTGGGCCCCCCTCCCGTTGCCCAGTCTGCCCACCGTGGTCCGCTGATGGTGTTGTTGCAGTCTGGGCGTGCACTGAATGTTCTTCTGGG
>JAOQGG010000073.1:3884663-3895439 GCA_027123015.1 Urophycis regia | reverse complement strand
TTTTTCTGTTGAGTGTGATTAGCCATTACAATAATTTCAAAACCATCCTCTGGGGGTGGTGAAATGGTATCAAACATACCAGTACTTTTATCCAGACAATAAACCAAAAAGCAATATTCAGATGCACCGATTTACTCTACACTATGAAATGATCTTGTTTCTCTCATTCTTTATACATTCAAAACCACAGAAACACACTACTCGCACATAAACACACCAAACCATGGAATTCGTAAAATGATGGATTTATTTTTTTTTTTTTTTACAAAAAAAAAGTTTGCAGACTTCTCTAGAGACTTGGCTGTTCAGTGGGAATTGAGTTGCAAGATGTATAGTGTGTACACAATATAATAACATCTAAGAACAAAACGCATCTGAAATCCCCAGTTGGGATACACAAAAAAAGAGAAAATTTGCGGGCTGATCCTCCATATGGTACGGTAAACACCGACCGACCCTTTTACAGTTCAAAACGCGCCGCGCCGCCCTCCACGTAGCTCGCCGCCGCCGCCGCCTCCGGTCCTAGTGGCTCATCTGCATGCGTCGCCTCTTGAAGGGCTTGGGCTTCTTGGCCCTGGGCTCCATGGCAGGCGCCTCCGTCTGGACGTGGACGGGCTTCTCCGGCGCCGGCGTGGCGAACACGTCCGCCGTCACGTCCGCGGTGCTCACCTCCTTGTCCTCGGAGCGCTTCATCTTCTGCAGCTCCTTCACCATCTGCTTCTCGCGCAGCTTGGCCGTGGAGGCCTGCCGCAGCTCCCGCCGATGCTGCCGGGGGGGGGGGGACGGAGAACAGGGTGGACTTTGAGCCAATCACTGCCGACACCCAGCGCAGCTTCACTAAAGGCTGGGTTATGCTTCATTTATGCTTCCCGCGTTGACGCAACCCTGGGGGGGGGGGGGTTGCGGACCCTTTACGTCCCCCCTTGCGTCCAACGCAACGGCCTGACGTGCACCTCCCAAAAATCCTAGACACGCGTTCAGGCGACGCAACCCCAACGCAGTGGCATTGGCTGTGATTGGTCTGCCAGCTACATTCGCCGGAGATCGCTTTTCCAGTTTCCACTCGTAAACACTGCTACAGTGTGATAAATGCTTCGACTGATTGGCGACAACATATACATGTCTTTTGCCTTCATTTCTGTAAACTTTTTTTTTACTTGCTAGTAATCCGTATGTAATGACCAGAATGGTCATTCTGGTCGCCCTCTACCGGTGTGGCATTGAATTGCATTTCGACACGTAAACCCCACGCAGAACCATCACGGGCTCATGACTGTGTCCGAGCAACTGCGTGGCCATTGTGTGATCACTACGTAATCCCTACGCAGAAGCATAACCCAGCCCTAAGCCGATGACAGTTCAAGACATACGTTTGTAGTTGTAAACTTGACACGTGTCAGGTGGCACAACCTGATTCCATGTTTTGTCGCTCGTCACGTTTACAACATGATGTAATCCCAAGTGGCATTCCAGGTGGACCATCACTAGACTAGAAACGTACCATGTTGGGAGACTTGAAGTGTGGATTCTCAAACAGGGTGGCACCGCCGAAGCTCCCCTGGAAGATCTTGATGATGTTGAGGACAAAGCGAGGCCCGATCTCCACCAGAGAGCCATCCTCTTCAATAATCTATGCTCAGAACAAAAGGTGGACATCCACGTCCTTTAGGTAGGGGTTGGGCATCTTGCTAAGCGTGCCTACAGGTAGACTGAACATGGGGGCTCAGAGTCGGTACCTTGCAGCTGGACGCCAGGTCACCAATGGTATTGATGTTGGAGTGATGTAACCTCACCTGGTAGTTTCTGAACCAAATCCGGTTGTCTGCGATGCCAAATGTGAAGACGTGGTCCACAAAGGGTTGACTTTTGGGGTGATAGTGTGGCGTGGCAAAGGTCTACAACGTAAAACAAACAGCAGAGCAAAACAAGTCGTTTTTGATAACTCAACGTGAGTTACAGCAGGCCATATAGAGATCCATTCACTGCTAATGATGTGCGACTGCAGATGGAAATTAGCTACTCTGCTAAATCTGGTGCAACCATCTTCTCATTTGTTAAATGATTACGGTAATACACTTGCACACTCTCCTTTTACACATTTAATAAACTAAAGATATTAGGTAGTAATGAACATACCTGGGTGAACAATTCCTTCAGTAAAGCTAAGTGAGGTTCCGTGTCGAATTTCTGTGGATCAAGACAAAAAACAAAATGCATTGTTCAGCAAAGCAAGTCCTAAAAAGGAGAAACCTAAAATAACACTTTCAATCAGAATTGAATGGGATAATGTTCTGGGAATCCACTGCACCAAAAGGTGGATGTCCCATATGTCAATATCTAGCCTGGCCATACTCTGAGGATGCAGGATGGAACAGTAGCTAGGGTTGGGTGTGAAACCCAACTGGATTTTATCTCCAATGCATGTATAACCAACTGTAGGTCAAATTGCCAGCAAGCAGATCTGCTGCTTAATGACATGTCTAAATTCAAGCCGTTCTCAATGAAAGCATACGCAAAATGACAAACTAGTAAATGGATTAATAAAAAACAGATCTGAACCAGGTTTACTATTTAAGCAATCATTGAACTTACAGGATCAAAAGACAGCAGTGGCCTGGACCCTCTGAGGCAGTTCCCAGTCATTTTCAGCTCAGCCAGTGTGTGTACTGTGTGATGGAGGAGACGGTGCATATGAATTCAAACCCTTCAATGGGCCAACTTTTACTTTGAAATGGCATTTCAGACACATTGACATGCATGTAAGAGCCAAGATAAGAAACTCACTGTTTTGTACAAGAAACTTTACAGATGGTCCATGGGGGCTGTTTGACATCCTGTGAAAAGCAAGACATGCATGTTTCAGTCAATCCAACACAACCATATGGACAAATAATAAAAGCATAAAAAAAAAGGAAACGGGTGATCCTCACCACATGTAAAGATCCTGCTTCTTCTTTGCCTCAAAATAGAGACACTTGTTGCAGTTTTTTATTTCACAAACCTGCGGGAACATACAGCATATAGTTGGTTACCCAACTAAAAACGTGAAATCTGCTCTCTAACATGCCACATCAAGTCAAACAGACCCACCTCGTTGATGACGAAGAGTTTGTCCTTTCTGTCCATTTTTGTGTCTGAAGAAACAACAACATGCATGGTCAGTAAAGCGGCTGCTGCTACTCAGTCACGATACGTCATTTACCAATGAGACGATGATGGAGGTACTGTCATAACACCACAGGTTCAACACAAACCTGCTTTGGAGTGGGGCATCATGGTCCTTAGATCGTTCATCAGATGCCTCGTTCTGAAGTTGATGCCTCTTGAAGAGAAAATTAAGACTCTTTCTTTGTTTTTCCATTTGCCCTGATGGAGAAAAATAAACAGTTTATGGCCATGACAAAATCGAATTTCATTTTCATTTGTATTTTCGTCTCGCTACATGAGCTAGTGACATATCTAGTACTACCAGTAGGCTAGTGACCAGAACAGTTGACTTGGCTTGCCAACACGTGTATCGTTTACCATAGAAACTGGCGCCGGGACTGTGATTTCCTCTTGTGCCTTTGTCGTTTCAGCTTTGTCGTTCTCATTTTCCACAAATTTGGCCTTTTTCGCCTTTTTCCCCACTGGGCCGTTCTTTCCACGTTTCCTCTTGGGTGCCGACATGTTGGTAACTTTGAGCGACAACACAGGCTAGTAGCGCTGCTAGTGCAGGAAAACCCACGTGAAAAATGTAATAAAATGCACATGGGGAAAAAACGACACCGCCTAGCGGACAGGAGGTACATCGCACTTCACTGCTATTTGCCAGGAGCGCCATGTGGAAAGTGAGAACTATCGCGAGAATGTATCGCACGTTGCTGCGTGCCGGCCTCGATACGTCATCACCAGTGCCTGACTGCCTGCCGCTTCGAGATCAAACCAAACAAGACATGACTGCATATGTGTCGTGTCGGAAATATGTATAGAAGTGATCTATTGTGATGCGTTTGACATATCAGATCAAGCTAGTCCAATGGAACGTTTAAAGTAACGCGAGTTTGTGTTATATCAGTTCAAGTTGAACGATACTTCACTTAGCCTGCTATGTCAATGTGAAGGAGCTAGCTAGCCACCTGCTATCGTGGTCTTCGGTCTGGACAACGTGATCACCCGCTATTTTGTATTTCTGACGGATTTGGATCATAGTCACTATGAAGTGCCATTACGAAGTCCTGGGGGTAAAACGGGACGCAGGAGACGACGATCTCAAGAAATCCTACCGCAGATTGGCTTTGCAGTGGCACCCTGGTGAGTTTAAACCTAAGTGTGGTGAAACGGACGATAGGGAAAAGAGAATTGTACGATCAGCTTAGATGTTCTGGAGTATGATTTAGCTTTTGCTTAACACGTCATTGCACACTCTGATTGCTGCATTTTATCATACGTCAATATATATTCCCACGTGTGTGTGTGTTTTAAACATTGCCAGTGTTGTGTTTTCTGTTTTCTGGAGATGACATCACCTTTTTCCTATTAAAACAGACAAGAACTTGGACAATGCTGAGGAGGCAGCAGAGCACTTCAAGCTCATTCAGGCAGCATACGATGTCCTGAGCGATCCTCAGGAAAGAGCCTGGTACACGAAATACACAAATAACACGTTGTCAAGTTTCTATTGCGTATAGTAACCGCACGTTTGTCCCAACCTTTAAATACACAATACGTTACTGGGGCTAACAGTGAACTCATGGAAGCCGTGAGGTAGAGGGCTCATGGCAACAATCCTCCTGGATGTCCATCTCTCAGCATGTTGCTTTGTTTATTCCGGGGAGAAACAAACGTTTAAACCCTCAACACGTTTTGCTGTTTTCAGTCATCCTTCCAAGGCCCAAGTGGTCTAAGCCATTGGTTCCCAAACGGTGTGGCGTGAGATTTTGTAGCAATACATTATTATTGCAACATACAACTACACAAAAATGATTATTTATTAATTTAGTTTATCAGTACTTTGTATGCACTCATTTCATAATACAGAGGCAAACTATTTACCTAAAAACAATTCTTTAATTCTTGCCTAATTTTTTATTTTGACCTGTCTGGTTTAAATGGGTGTGTTGCTGCATTTGGTTAATAAATAAATAGTAATATGAGTCATTGCCACATTTTATTTGGCATTAGTCAATAATTATGCACATTTACAGATATTTTACATGATATGAGTGATAACACGTGTTATAAAGGCTATTTTGCACGAATAGGTGTGCCTTGAGATTTCTACTTGTCCTTTGGTGTGCCTTGGACACAAAACGTTTGGGAACCGTAAGCAACACATCCACGCCGCCCTCTTTTACGCGGCAGGTATGACAACCACCGGGAGGCCCTGCTGAAGGGAGGGGTGAGCGGCGAGTACCGAGACGACAGCGTGGACCTGCTGCAGTTCTTCACCGTCACCTGCTACTGCGGCTTCGGTGACGACGAGAAGGTGGGCTGCTGTGTGCGCTGGTCGCCGGTGTAATGAGCCAACAGGCTTGGCTTCCATTCGTTTGAAGTTGTGGACGTGTTGTTGGTTTTTTTTGTTTGTTGATAATGTATCGGACCGACTGCAGATTTTTAATTGGGTACTTGGCTGTGGTTGACAGCTTTTCTAGTTTTTTACCAGCAGGGTGCAGCATAAGGCTATTATTTTCCTTGCATGGTGTCACTGTATGGGGGAGTATTCAATAGATCATTACGTATTTAAATGACTTAATTAATTAACGAGCGAGTAAATTGTCAACTGAAGCCTTTTGGGTTGTCAGGGCTAATTAATGAAAAATACTTATCCTGCAGCTACTGCAAATCAAGGAAAGTGTTAAATGATTGTCTTCCCTTTCCCTAAACGAAATAGTTTTCTAATGGTTTTCCAGCAGCAATACTCAAACAATTGTACTTTCTACTTGAAAGTACTAGAATTCTACTTGTAATAGCACTGACTATCACTTACTATTGAAAACATTGCAGATATCAAGGGTGAAATTGCTGCTGCACCTGTTTGTGTGCATAATCTCACATGTCTTTACCCCCCCCCCCCCATGTCCAGGGTTTCTACGCCGTGTACCGCGGTCTCTTTGAGTCCGTCGTCAAGGAGGAGATGGAGCACAGCAAGGAGGAAGACGATGAGGACGACGACGAGGGCTTCCCGTCCTTCGGAGACTCCCAGAGCGACTACGACACGGTGAGCCAGCGGTCACTGAGAGGGTCAAGGGTAGGGTAGGGACGTGTCCCGCGCCGAGAGGCGTGGTTACGCTGGAACCCTTTTTAAGGGCGTACGCTTCAAGAGAGGAAGTCACGATCGGCAGCTACCAACAAACCGACCTAGGATGATGGATGAGGTTTATGTAAGCAAACTCATGACGTGTTTATTGATTTAAGTGTCTCACGTTTTACAGCATTCCTCGTATCCTTCCTGTATTCGTATCTTAAAGTAAAAACGCAATCATATATATAAACTATCTTCAGAATCATTAGTATTTCACAAGGACAGACCACATTCAGTCCCCCCTCTCCCATGCAGAATAGAATTTCCTCAGCCAACATTTTCACACTCTTGAACCCAAAAAACAAACAAACCAAACACACCGCGATCCAAACCCAAACGTCAGAATCCTGCCAGCATCAACCCCACCAAAAAGACCCGACCCATTCACCCCCCGGGTCAAAACAATCCCATCCAATTCACCCCCTTCCCCTCCCATCCACCAGGTGGTGCACCTGTTCTACGGCTACTGGCAGAGCTTCTGCACGCGCAAGAACTTCGCCTGGAAGGAGGAGTACGACACGCGGCAGGCGTCCAACCGCTGGGAGAAGCGCGCCATGGAGAAGGAGAACCGGCGGACGCGCGACAAGGCCCGCAAGGAGCGCAACGAGCTGGTGCGCCAGCTGGTGGCCTACGTGCGCAAGCGCGACCGCCGCGTGCAGGCCCACAAGGTCCTGGTGGAGGAGCAGAACGCCGAGAAGGCGCGCAGGGCGGAGGAGCTGCGGCGGCAGCAGAAGCTCAGCCGGGCCAAGTGGGTTGGTGCTCAGTAGGGGTTGGTGCTCAGTGGGGTTGGTGCTCAGTGGGGGTGGTGCTCAGTAGGGGTTGGTGCTCATTGGGGGTGGTGCTCAGTAGGGGTTGGTGCTCAGTGGGGTTGGTGCTCAGTGGGGGTTGGTGCTCAGTGGGGGTTGGTGCTCAGTGGGTTGGTGGGGTGGTGCTCAGTGGGGGTGGTGCTCAGTGGGGTTGGTGCTCAGTGGGGTTGGTGCTCAGTGGGTTGGTGCTCAGTGGGGTTGGTGATCAGTGGGGTGGTGCTCAGTGGGGTTGGTGCTCAGTGGGGTTGGTGCTGAGTGGGGTTGGTGCTCAGTGGGGGTGGTGCTCAGTGGGGGTGGTGCTCATTGGGGTTGGTGCTCAGTGGGTTGGTGCACGGCAGTGGGGGGTAGATGAGATGAATTGACTGGAATGGAATGGATGGATCAATGGGGGGGTGGTGCGATTGAAGAGAGGATGCGTGAGATGGATGGGGCGGATGTGTGGCGGGTGGCAGGTGATTGAGAGAATTGTTGGAGGGACGAGCGAGCGACAGCTGAGGTGCATCGATTGCGGGGGAAACGGCGGGTCTTGAATAACAGAGGAGGTTGGGAAAGTGTAAAACCCCGTGTATGCATGCATGTGTGTGTGTGTTAGAGGACGGATACCCGACCCGAGCCCGACGGAATCCGACGGGCCGGGCCGGGTTCGGACAAATATGTAGGACAATATGTTCAAAAATATGTTCAGGTCGGGCTCGGTCACATCTGCGCAATTTCGAAAGTTTTGATTTAACCCGTGCATGTTGCGCTCATCTGTTTGTTTGACATAAAAAAAAGCATGATGCCTGTCGGGTTACTGGTTACTACTAGGTTACTGTTTTGTCAGACGCGGGCCGGGCTTGGACAGAAAATTCAGGGCCGATTCGCTGTGTGTGTGTTCACGTGCACTTTTGCGTTCGGCGTTCCCCTGCAGTGTGTGTGTGCGTGTTCACACGCACTTCTGTGTCCCCCTGCTGTGTGTGTGTGTGTGACGTCATGCCCCCCCCCCCACGCTGTCTTCTAGGCTGGCAGGGGAGTACCAGGAGCAGAGCTGGGCGGCCATGTCGGAGCTGGAGAAGGAGCTGCAGCAGATGGAGGCGCAGTACGGGAAGGAGTTCGGAGACGCGTCGGAGAGTGAGGAGGACGAGGACGAGGAGGCGGTGGACGGCGTGAACGGGTCGGACAAGACCAACGGAGGAGGAGAAGGTCAGAGCACTGTGTTTGGGACTCTGTGTTTTGCTTTTTAGGACTTTTATTTTGGAACAAAATAAAATTTCTGCATTGCAGTATGATTAGTCATTTCTGAACTAATGAATGGGTGAGTCCATCCACTGCATTAGGCAGTTGGTTTCGTTATGAATCCAAAGTCCTGTAGTTTGCATTCATGATAAACTATTCCTTGATTTCCTGTCAGGGAATAATAACGTTCATCTTGTCTTCAAAATCAATAAACTAAACAAGTGTTCTCTCTCTCTCTGTGCGCGTGTGCGTGTGTTTTGTGTGTGTGTGCGTGTTGCTTGCACGGATGAAGGCCAAAACGACGAAGATGAGTTGGTGGTTGACTACTATGACGACCTCTACTGTCCAGCCTGCGATAAGTCGTTCAAGTCGGACAAAGCGTGAGTTGCTCACTAACGTTGATCACTAACTATTGATCCTTGGTCAAAAATACACAAATATATGCTCTATTGTTGCCACACTGCACAGCTCTGTGAAATGTGGCACTGCGAGATTCAAGGTGTTTGTGTGTTGGCTTGAGTTGACGAGAAATATTCTTGGTGACCGCAATGTTTTTGTGAACAGTTGCATTCGAGTGTTTGTTGACGCTCTGTGAAACGGGCAAAGTTTTGGATACCTAAAAAAAAGACACAGCTGGATTAGTGTGAGGTAACATTGGGTGAAGTCTGTGCACTCTCCAGAGCTGCCACTCCCCACTCTCTTACCACCCATGTGTCCTGTGTAGTCACGCCCAGCAGGGGGCGGTCTTGCTCAGAGGTGAAAGCTAAAGCACTCGCCATGTAAAGGGTAAAGGGGGCATTTAGCAGACGCTTCTGTCCAAAGCGACATTCAATTAGTACTTTTGTGGGGTTCGACATGTGGACAGTTGGAGGAGGAGAGGGTGGATCAAGGGCATCGAACCGCCCACCCTAGGGTGAGTGGTCGACCCACTCTGTCCACCCGCTCTACCCACTGAGCTGCTGCCACATATGTGCTGCTTTAAAGCTCCAAGTGCAGCTTTAAAGTGCTCTGATGGCCGTGCAAATTGCTATCGCGTTCTCACAGAGCTGTCATTTTCCCATGGGAATAGAAATGCAATGAATGATTATTATTGGACCCAATGATGATGATTATGTTTATGAGCGATGGGGTTTTTTTCTCTTTTTTTCTCAACAGCATGATGAACCACGAGAGGTCCAAAAAGCACAAGGAAATGGCGGCGCTGCTAAGGCAACAGTTGGAGGAGGAGGAGGAAATGCTTGGCTTGAACTCTGAAAGGAAGGAGGCGGAGGAGGAGGAGGAGGAGGTGGAGGAGCAAGAGGAACAGGGCCCGAGGACGAAGTATGTCTCTTTATCTGGTTTTTAGGCTCGTCGACCACACAGAAGCGACAATGGTGTAATGAGGCCTTGTGTTCCCTCCCCCCACAATGCAGGCTGTCCAAAAAGCAGAAGAAGAAGAAGAAACAGCAGAAGGCGGAGCAAGTGAGTAACACCGTCCGGGGCGGGGGGGGGTGGGGGTGCTCATTGGTTGGATGCTGGCGCTGCTCTCACCCGATTGGTCGGTTGACACGCTGTGACACAATGGGACTGCGACGATGCATTGCAGACCACGATAAAAATATGGAGGCTGTTATGTCTTCCATTTTCGCATTGAAAAACAAACGCGTGTTTTTTATTGTATTTGTAGTTATTATTGTCTGTTGATGTCGTTGTTTTATTCGACTGATGTTTGGTGTGTGTAACGACTCTGAATCTGCCCCAGCAGTGTACACCAGGAGAGGAGAAGGAGAAGGAGAAAGAAGGGGAGGAGGAGGAGAAGGAGAAGGAGAAAGAGAAGGAGGAGGAGAAGGAGACAGAGAAGGAGGAGAAGCAGCAGCAGCAGCAGGAGGAGGAGCAGAAGGAGTCAGAACCAGCCGACGGCCTCACACAGGGGTCCCCGGGTCCGGCTGGTGCTCCCCCACCCGCAGAGGTCAAAAGGTGAGTGCACCCGGTAACTCAACACCAAGTGACACCGCGGACACGTTGTCCTGGATCAAACTCCCGTTGACCACCCTGCACGCCATCTTTCCCCACCCCTCATCGTCTCCTCCCCGCTGACCCAGCAGCGCAGCCGCGAGCAAGGGAAAGAAGGGAGGAGGAAAGGAGAAGAAGAACGCCAAGACGACGAACACTACGGAGAGTAAACACGAGGTAGCCATCGCTGTCTGCACTGATGTGTGTGTGTGTGTCTGATGTGTTATTAGTTACAGTGTGTGTGTGTGTGTGTGTGTGTTGTTATCTTCATTGTGTTCTGCAGCACATAACTTTTGTATTATTTGGTTTTTGATTGACGCAAGGCATCGTTCCAAATCCCACTTTGAAAGTAATTTCACTTTTGTCTCGCCGAGACATGTGCACTTCACACGTTAACCCCAACCCTTTTGGTGTGTGTGTGTGTGTGTGTGTGTGTGTGTGTGTGTGTGTGTGTGTGTGTGTGTGTGTGTGTGTGTGTGT
>JAOQGG010000073.1:576556-587345 GCA_027123015.1 Urophycis regia | reverse complement strand
TGTCTCCTCCAGTACCATGTTAAATCATAGTGTCTCCTCCAGTACCATGTTAAATCATAGTGTCTCCTCCAGTACCAGGTTAAATCATAGTGTCTCCTCCAGTACCAGGTTAAATCATAGTGTCTCCTCAACCATGAGGTATGCACAGATTATCTGTGGATACCCATTGTTATTCTATGGTTCAGGTTTTAAAAGTTTTTATTTTAATGTGCACAAATCTCAGTCTGGCAAAAGTTTTCATATCTTCCATATTCCATTTCTGTATCCCGAAAGAGCAGGTCTCCAAAAAGTATAGTTCTATTTCACCTCCAGGGGGCGCTATGTAATTCACAATCAGAGTCAAACATTCCACTCCAGGGAGGAATATTTCAGTTTCTGGAATACAGGCCTTATTTTACAGAACCAACATATTGGCTCTTGGACCCATAATGTCTGAGGAGATTTATCTGTAAAGTGAAAGTTCTGAGAAAAAATTGTGAAGTGACCACAGGTCCAAATGACACAATTTGATACGAATGCTCTGTGGTATTGTCGGATACACTATCAACCACAAGCCCACTTCAAAAGGAGCCTGGAACTGTAAACTTGCAATGCAGAAAGAGGTTCTCTCTTTAACTGACCCGCGCGTTGACCGTGCATGATGCGCTCCTCTGTGTGTTGACATTTCCATGCCTTGCTTAATAAAGGTGGGCTTTAATAAACATACATGTATGTCATCAGTATGAAAAAAACAACTATGTGTCGGGTTTGGACATAAAAAGCTTGATGCCTGTCAGGCTCGGGTCAGGTTCGGTTACTGTTGTGTCGGACGCGGCCCAGGCTCAGACAGAACATTCTGGCCCGATCTGCACTCTAATTCAGATTCACTCCAAATCCCTCGGGGAGACTCTCACTGCTCATGCCAATCACTGGAGAAGGATGGATGCTTTGGGCAGTGTTTCTGTGTGGGCTGTGAATACCCTTCTTGACTGCTAGTCCTAGTTGTACCTTGGTCACTGTAATGTATGCACTTCTCCATTACCCTTTGCTGGCTGTCTCCACCAATGATGGTTCTCTCCCTCTGTGGCAGGCTAGACGGTGACCTCTCCACCTCGGCACCTGCACCATTACCATTCTTTCTGTCACCACGCTGCCCCAGCCGTTGGTGGAGATCCTGCCCAGAGAGTTAGACACACAAGTGGAATCACCCATGGAGAGAAAGGGGGAAGCGCCCCATCCAAAGCCTTTGTGTTTCTGACAGGAGTTTGACTTCATGAATGGGGGTTGACTTACAGAGATGATGTGATCCTTGGTCTCCAGTGTGCTGGTGAGGGCCTCTACGTTGGCTTTGTGGCCCTGAAGGCGGCCCTCCAGCTCAGCCAACACTGACTGGAGCTCTGCCAGTGAAATCTAAAAAAGGAAAATGTTGCAAATTATTATATATATGTACTGTATATGTAGGTATGTATATATATTATTGTATTACATTATTACATCTCTGCAAGACAGTGTGGTCTGTGTGGAGATTAAAAAGGTGCTGTACAAAAGATCTGAGCGTTGTAGAGATGTAACTAAATGTTTCAAATGTGGAGAAACCTCCCCGTTTCTCCACTCCTGATTAACAGTAACTTCCCTGAACCACTGAAGTGAGATGGCCTGATTGGTTGGACTAACATATAAGTTGGCTCACACCGAGGCAGACACAGGCAACTCAAAAAAGCATATTTCACTCACTAATAGGTGATGGATGGCCATTCCCTCTCTAACAAATTACACTCCAATAGCAGCTCTTAAATCTTACTTAAAGCACCATTAATGGTCTTCAAGATTCACTGACCTTCAGTTCATTCTCCCTCTTCAAGGCTTTGTTCAGTGCCGCCGTTTTCTCCACCAGCTCCTTCTTCAGTATAACCACCGTGTTCCTGGTGACCGTCTTGTTCTCTAGATTATCTTCACCGTTGATCTTGGAAAGCTCAGCTGCGGGTCCACAACACAATATGGATTTAGAACATACCAAAAATGCCACATGCCACATTAACGTCTTTATGAGACTCTCACCTTGGGTTTCATCCAGCCTTCCCTGCAGGATTTGCACCGTGTGTTTGAGTTCCAACACATGATCCGACTCCTTGATTCTTGGCTCAGCTCTGGACCCATCTCTGTCCTGACCGTGCTGCAGCAGATTCTACAACAACACCATCAATTACATTTGGAATAACTACAAAAAGTGCTGCATGACCAAATGAACAGATTAGCAATAGCTAATGCGCAATGTTTTAGTAGTTATAATATATTTTTTTTTTCATTTAATATTTCTTGCGGTCCATGTTCAACATGAGAGCCAAAAAACAAGACAAAATTCACAGATAAATTCACATTCAGTAGTACACTTGACATCTGAAAGTTGCCAGAGAGAGCAACTCACTTTGATCAGGGCGTCCTTCTCCACCAGCAGAGCCCTGAGCTCCTGAGTCTCCAGGTGGCCCTCCTGGGTGGCCATGGGCTTCTCAGGGCCGCCAGGCTGCTGCTTCCCATCCACCAGCTGTCTCTTCAGTCCCTGGATCTCCCGTGCAGACTCACACAGCATGCGGTTGTAGTGCTCAGAAGACTCCTGGGTGACAGCAGTCACATGGAGCAGAGAGTTAGACAAGAGACAGAAACAAACACTTCATTATTTGCCTGCTCCACCTTCTGTCCTATAATATAGATTTTTAGACTAGGTTATGAAGGGCTTCACGTTTTTGCAGCTACTACAATTTTAATTGATTGATTTGAACATTCTCAGCCTCTGATAAATGACTAAATGTTACGTCAATGCAAGGGAACAGAGTGTGAAAACACAATGATAAATGACTAAATGTTACGTCAATGCAAGGGAACCGAGTGTGGCTGACCTTCAACAGTTGGTCCTTGCTGCTGATGGTGGCCAACAATCCTTCCACGGCGGATGCATTGTCAGTCACCAGGCTTTCCCTGGCCTTAGTGGCCTCTGCCAACATAGCCTCAGTCACCTTTAACCTCTGACCCATTTGTTCAGCCAGGTCGCGGGCCTGGCTTTGGGACTGGCTGAGCATTGCTTGGGACATTTCCTGAAGGCAGAAGAAGAAAGGTTTAGAAACTACAAGCAAGAAACTACTCAGCAAAGCAAGACTTAGATTGGGCATTGACTTCACTCTACATACCAAATATCTCTTGACTACACAACTAACCTCCATGTCTTTTGTCTTGCCCTGCAGCAAGAGCTGAAGCTGGCAAATGATTGAGTCTTTCTCCCTCAAAGCTCTGTTCAGGTTGTCCTCCATGTCCTGCTTGGCTCTCTGCAAGTTCTTCAGGGTGTTGGCAAGATGCTGCAGAGCCACATCTTTCTCCTTGATCACACTGTCAAAACTCTGGAAGAGACATACACATCTACTGTACATGCATTCAAAAGACATTCAATATTTTGGGGACAAATATTGAATGAGGGGGCGTATCTTTTATGATATTAGGTCCTCACATTAATGGTTTCATTGTTGTGAGTCAGCATGTTGTTGAGTCTGTCAAGGTCTCTCTCCTTTTCTCTTAAAGCCAACTGTAGTTGGTGTATTTCATTGTCTTTCTCTTCAACGGCAGCAAACTTCTCGTCCAATGCCTTCTACAAGGTACAAAATAAAAGAGGCAAAAATATTGTGTCGAGTAAACACATCAACTTCTAGATGTAAACACACACTCACACACAGACACACATACCTCAAGAGCCTTCTCCTTCTCTTTGAGTCGTTCTCGAAGCTTGGAAAGCATGACATCGCTTCCTCCGGGGCTTCTGCTCTGCTCAAAATCTCTGACCATGTTCATATACTCCTGAATAACACATAGACAACAACACAACCCGTGGCATAAAATATCCATCCATCTATCCACCCACCCACGGTCACTCGTCATTTCAAATCGACCAATTTTCCACTCATGAGTCCAGGCATATGATGGTCTAATTGATACTAAAGGTTACAGCTTCATGAGGGATGGGATCACCTGCAGCTGCTGCTCCTTGTCGGCCAGACAGGAGGTGAGGCGCTGAATGGTGACCTCATGGGCCTGCAGTTTCCTGGTGGTCTGATCGAGAAGACCCTGATACTTCTGCTCCAGAGCGCTCTCCCTATCCACAATCTCCCCACTGAGCTTCTTCAACTGGTTCTGCAAATCCTGGGGGAAAACAGTTAACAGTGATTAGATTTGTACTTTAAAGTCTAAATATGTGGATAGTACTTAAAATGCCTTACATTCAGAGCTTTATCCCCTTTCTTCTTCTGCTGTTGGAAGTCCTCCAGCTCCACCTCTAGTTGTCCCTTGGCCTGTTGCATGTCGGCCAGCTCCTGCTCCCTCCTGGCCAGGGAACGCTGCAGTTTCTGTGCTTCCAGCACCTTGGTGTGGTGCTCTCCCTGGAGCTCAGCAAGCTCAGCCTGTTTCTCCATCAGCAGACTCTGGTGCTCCTCTGCACCCTGAGGAACACATCAAGATGTTAAGCATTTGATTTTCTCTATTAACTCCCAAATATACTATATATACATGAATATGTTTTATATTATAAATGTGCAATGCATCATCTTAAAGATGCATCATTTCAGGGACTGCAACATTGTAACATTAGGCCAAAGAGAGTATGTTGGTGACTAACCTGGTATTTCTGAAGTTGTGCTTTGTGTGCAGTCTCTCTTGCCTTGGCCAAAGCCTCATCCCGGTCTTCAATCTCATGACACAACTCCAAGATCTGTGCAAAACAAGGTCAAAAGTTTCCACATGATCAAGGTTGGGCTATTGTATTTCTTATTGTTATTGTTGATGACATATTAAATCTTAAGTTTTGGATTTAATATGTCACAACAGCGACAAACCTACCTCTTTTTCCTTCTCTTTGAGTACTTGAGAGAGGCCCTGGATGGTTTTGTCTCGTTTCAGAGAGTTTTTCTTCTCAGAGCAAAGATCATTCTCCCTCTCATCAAACTTTCCAGAAAGTGTCTGTAGAAAATAGAAAGCAATACATAAAAAATTTAATTAAGTACAATTAACAAAAAAGATGAACGATATCTTTACTCCTATGTACAGTACCTTGTTTTGATTCTGGGCCTCCACCAGTTTTTTTGTCAGATTCTCATTGGAGCTTTTCATCTGAGTAAGCTCATCATTCAACAGCTTATTGGTAGCCTCCAACTGACTGACATCATGCTCTCGCTTTGCAAATCCCTAAATTCAAAACAAAAACCAACATTTAATAAGCATCTGACAATACCATTAGTGACATGACATCCCCATCAGCTAAAACAACCCACTAAATGGTGGATTGTCCAATTGCAGAGAGCCAAGAACTACCTCGGCAGTAATGGGAGTGTATTCATCATTAAATTCCTCTGTAAGGTCATGGATAAACTTCCACTGTGCCTCACTGCTTCTTCGCTTTGTCCTGAGGAGGTTTGGAGGCGCATGGCCAGTAAGTGGCCTCTGCAGCACAGGGATACGGCTGTCGGGTGGGGCAAGGATTTGCCGTCTGGAGATGCAACGCAACAACTGGATGAGGTCAGAGATCAGGCAAGACTGAACCATGGAGCTACAGGGCAAGCTTCTAGCTTGGGCCTTGCCTTTTGACCCATCAGTCATGATTTTTCTGGCAATGAACACCTTGGGCTCTCTGAGGTGTCGCTTCAGCTCGTGGTCTGAAAATGTGTTGGAGGCAAAGTCTTCGTTGAGGGACTGCAGGGACGTTGAGCGACCTTTGAATCCAGGGCTAGGCAGGGAACCTTTACGGCTGACCAGGTCCAGATACATGCTCTGGGAACGGCGTGCAGTTTGGAGACCACCGGCAGAATATTCAAGTGTCAACCCGGATCCGAGCTTGGGTGAGAGCCTTCTGAGGCCCGAGCGGGTTGGTGTGGCTGCTTTGCCTCCCAGTCTGTCCAGACTCACACACCTTCTCATCTGGTTCTTCACCTGGGGATAAGACTCAGAGGCAAGCTGTCCCACCACCTCATCATCATCTTCATTGGGACTGCTGCATCCAGAGGACCTAGCGGTTGTCTTGGACCTGGAACTGTCCCCGTCACCCTTAGCTTGGGATGAATTGTTCTTACTGTAGACATGGTTAAGGCATTGGATCACATGTTCCTTCTCCGCCTGGAGCTTCTGCACCTGAGCACCATGTTCATCCCGGAGCTGGTTGATGGCGATATCGCAGTGAACCAACTTCTCCAGCTGGAACACACACTTCCCACACAGGAACTCTCCACGCCCATCTCCCCGAGTTAATCCCCTGCCCAGCACATGGGACAGAATAACCTGGAGCTTCCTCTGTCCTGTGGCACTGAAGATCCACCGGCATTGGCTTCCCACCAGGCGAACTCCACACACACGACAAGGGTCCTTCATGGTGCCTCAGCACTTGAAAAGGCAGCTTGAAGTCTATCAAGAAGCTCCAAATCCCTCTTGCACACCAACAGTCCAATGTTGCACATTGTCAGCCTGCCAGCTGAGGAATGTCTACGTTCCGCCGAATGTTACGCTCACTGCATTGACAAGGGAGCAGGCAGAGAATGACTGTCCTTGGTAAATGCAAAGTGCTGTAAGCCCTAAGCCCTCAATAATCCCTGTTCCCGCCTCCATTTGACTCTGCCATGGGCATTAAATCAGATCAAATCCCCTACGACTACTGCAGTGATGTTATGGCTGAAGCCACCCAATAACATCCATAGACCCACCGTCCCACAATGCACTGATCAGAACATCAGGTATTTGGCGACACAGTGCCATACAGGTATGATAGAGCTGCTGCAACATAGCGACAGGATCCATTCAACAGTGTAGAACACAATCTATTTTGCATGGTATTCTCAAATAATAGCTCTATTTAATCTGGTATGGTGAATATGTTGCCATCACCCATTACCTTTAGATCCTTGTCCTGGGACACCATTGACTGCTTTGCCTTACCAGTCCTTTTGAAGAATGACCTCTTCCTTACCATTACCCATACTCATAATTTGCATAGCACAAATTCATACTTTCACACATTTAAACAATTTGCTGCATTAAAACTATTAAACTGAAAGTTGAACTGAAAGTATTCTGAAAATATTTTGACATACAAAGATGCCATGAATAGTACTTGGAACAGCCATCTCCTTTCAGTTTAGTAATCTAGTCTTAACACTGTGACCTCAGCCCAGACATGGGACTTAGAAGAGAACAGCTCTTCTATCATCTGTAAATGAAACATTCTAGAAAGTTTCTTGGCTAAAGCTTAGGAAATGCTGCGAAAATGTGTAGACCAGTTTGAAGTATTGAAATGTAGTCATTGGCTGGAACTGACTGTGGCATTAAGCCAATAACTGGCAACAAGTAGAGTAGACCAACTAGATGCAGGGACACATTTCCCCCCTCTTCTTACGCCTACATTCCAACGGCTGCAGAGCCGCTCCGCTACGGAACGGCTGCATACTCCGACTCAGTCAACACACACCGGTTCTGTCCGTGCTCCGCACCGTTGCAGGTCCGCCTGAGACAGCGGAGTCTCGGGGGCGCACGAGATCTCGCGAATTGACGCATAATCACGTGACACAACCGGCTGGAACGAGTCTGCTCTGTGCTGAAGTGATGCGCCGTGCTCCAACGTCGGTCAACAATAGAAGCTCTGCGTATGGTTTGCGAGGGCTGCCGGATGGCGGAGCCGTTCAGGACCCACGAGGCAGCGGACCCGGAGTCAGTGGACGCTCACACGTAGATTATAATTGATATGTATCGGCTCCCCCGCCGTAGCGGAGCGGTTCTGCAGCCGTTCTGCATCCAGTGGAATTTAGGCGTTAGGCAGCAGTAAGCAGTCACTGCCCTTAGAGTGCACATAGGTGGTTAAATCCACTGGCTTTGATCGGTCAGGTTGTCTCTTTGGTCCTAAGATGGAGTCCTCAGATGCAGTATATTCAATATCAGAAACCAATGCTGTTTCTTCATGCTATTCTTCCTCTGCTGTTTGCATGAAGTCAACGTGTGTCAAAATGTGGCCAGTGGTTTGTTTGGATTCTTTCAGATAACAGCAGTTAAAGGATTTGGCCAGTTTGATGAGACCCCGGGTTGCGTTACACTTACCCTTGCGACTTATTATTGCTCTGAATTAATGGCTAAATGGTGCAGCTCATGATTTGTTGGGAAGCCATGGCTTGGCACAAAAAAAGAATGACCCAAGGAGGCTAGAAGCAAACAAGAGCAGAAGAGAGCTCTCTAAACTATGCTCATGTTAAGTGATTGAGAATCAGGCTTGTTTTGAAGCAGCCTGTATGTACTACTGAGAGTGCCTCCAGGCAGGACTGACCTTGTAATCCTTTTGAGCCTTGTCCCTTTCTCCTCCCAACTGTTCCCTCAGCTCCTGCAGGGAAGATGGACACCAAATGATAAGATTGAAGATTTGCTTTGGTTTTTTGTTCCTCATTTGCATGCAGTTCATCTGATATTGGATTATCATCTCAAATTGCACCAATCATGATTTTGCCATTAAATACAAACAATGTTTTAAATGAAATATCAGGAGGATTAAACAAAAACTGATCTTTAAAGAGTAAAATATACCTGGAGCTGATGATCTTTCTCGCTAAGGAGAATGGTAAGTTGTGTGATGTGGTCATGGGCTGGTGTATCTGCTCCATGGTCTGACTTAGTCTTCAGTTTCATCAAACCTTCATTTTCCCTCAAAGAAATCCTCAGCTGCTCTATGATGCTGGAATCAGAAGTTAACAAAATCAACAGAATTTATTAAGACGTAGGGCTGTCACAAATACAGAATTTCAAGCTTTGAATAGCCTAACCTACTTTGGACCTACTAAGCATTTTGGTGTCCTGTTTCAACATTGAAATGTTAAATATGTTCAATATTAAAACCCTTGGAAAGCCACTGAGGCGGCTTGTGGGAGTAGTACGAGTACCGGCACATATGAATATTATCATAAGCACTTACATGAACATCTGGCTGTCTTGCTGATTGGACGGCAGGTGTCAAAGGACTACTGAAGTACTCAATAGTGTTCTCATATCATATCTCATATTATTATAAAAATGCTGAAGCATTGGAATACTAAATTGAGATACATTTTCTACTTGGGTTAACAAATATTTGTGCATAAAATACAAATAGAGAAGTTTGTCTCACTTTATTGGAAGAGCTATGAGCTCATCATATTGAATGTATGAACATCAAGTCAGGGCTAAGTCACATAGAAGCTATCCTCCGCTCCCAGTAACAATGGGGATGGTCACACCCCCTGTCTTCGTACCCATCTTTCTCATGCAAGGCTTTCTCCAAGTCGTTGTTAGGCTCAGGGACGAGGGGGAAGGCCTCAGGGCCACTCCCCAGGGCCTCTAGCTGCTTCTCCATGTCAATATTCTTAAGCTTCTCCTTTTCAGCAATGGCAGCCATCTTCTCCACCTCTTTCTCCGCTGCAAGCAGGTCCTGCCATTACAGCAACAAATAATGTGAGAGGATACACTTTGAAAACTGGGATAATAAGCAACTGTGAGTCTTGAGTAACAGGCTAATAATAATAAGTTTAAGCCATGTGGGTCAGGTTGAAATTTTAAGATAGCCATCATATCTAATAGTTTACAGACAAATACACTGCTCACTTCCTCCATCTGTATACAGTTCACCTGTTTCATCGTCTATTTGTATGCATGTCTATGTTATGAGCCCTACACAACACAGGTGTTATTGTAGATAATCAATATACAACTTTTTTTTTCATAGACATATCTTTTTTTTTATTTTAATTACTACATATCAGTGAAATGTTGCTTATAAAATACATTACCTCTATCTAAAAGCTTAAGTCAACTCCAGTTTTTTTTTCCATTCCCCGACTCCTAAAACCATTTATACTCAAAACACTCACCTGTTCAAGGTCAGCCACCTTCTTGTCCAATGCATGCTGCAGAGCGTCCATGTCTCTCCGAGCCTGCTCTCTAACACGCTGGGAATCTCCTGTGTCTCGACTGGCCAAACTCTCCAGGGCTTTCCTAATAACACACAAACATCACTGATAGCCACATTGACTGTGACTGGTATCTGTATCTTAGCACTTAGCATCACAGGCCAGAGATATTGCATACTAGCAATGGTTAACCTAGCAATTGGAATGCTTGAAACTTGTTCTGGTGACTTGCTTAGTATATTAACAGCAATGAAGTGTTCACCTTTCACCAGTTAATCTAGAAATAACGTGCAGATTTTATCCCCCAAAAATATTTTATCATAGCGTTTGAATTCATGGTGAAACAAGCTTTCATGTCAAAATAATGCCAGCATGAGATGTGCTGTACATGGCTGAATGGAAAGTAGTCAGTAGGACAGATGTTGTGAGAGAGCCACAGTTCAAGAGCTAGCATGAGTCACCAATATGGATGCTGCTGTCACTAATTGATGGCAACATCTGTTCTATCTGTCAGATCAGGTTGAAAATATGATATGCTTTAGGATAATCAAAGTACAGCATATACTTTTGAATGAACAATGTCCCTATATTGTCACTGCTGATGACACAATATGCTTTAAATCAAGATTTACTGTCACTTGATGCCACAGACAAAATAAAATGGAAACAAAATTTAGCTTGTAGTATGAAAAGTGGAGCTTTTTGGATTCCCTTAAGTAATGTAATGTATGAAATACTTCTATGACTGAAGTTAGGATACTCACGATGCAGACACCAGTAGTTCTTGTTTCTCCACATTACAAAGATCATCACAACATCACAACTACTACCACATTACAAAGATCATCACAACATCACAACTACCATCA
>JAOQGG010000073.1:331036-341377 GCA_027123015.1 Urophycis regia | reverse complement strand
AGTTCCACTGAGCAGTCTGGTATGTTCCCGTTCAGCCATGTCTCCGTCAGGCACAACACACTGCATTCCCGGTACTCACGCTGTCCGGTAATGAGGGCTGATAGTTCGTCAATCTTGTTGGGCAGTGAGCGAACATTTCCCATGATAACCGAGGGAAGACGGGGCTTGTATCTCCACTTCCTCTGGTGGAATTCATTCTTTCTACCTGACCAGAACTTTGTGGATGATACAGGACATGTAACTGCACCCATGTAACTGAACCCAAGAGCTTTTGAGAGAGCCTGCGTGATTTTTGAGACAAATGCTGGCCCTCTGTCACTGTCAAATGCTTGTGGAACTCAGTTCCAATGGAATCAGTTCTTTCAGCAAACATTTCACAACAACTGGAAGGTGGGCGATCATCCCTTCAAGATCTTCTTGGAAGCCAGGCCAGTTCGCTTTCATAAAGGTGAATCTTTTATGGACAGGAACTGTGGCTGGGGTAACTGCAGCATTGACTGTAATGCCAATGGGGCGGTGTTTAGTTTTTGGTAGTGGCTTCAGTAACAGCTTCTTGCTCAATCCAGAGATGGTATGGCTGACAAACGTGATATTAGGGTTGTAGCCGGCTTTCCATCGGCATGGTTTGTTGTTTGGCATCATGGATCAGGTAGAGTTGGTTGGTTTCGGCCCATGCTTCCACTGCATCTCCATCAGGACCTCGGGGGTGGGTGTTGGCCTCTCTTCCTGTTCCGGGCTGATGGGCTACTGCCATTTGTTGGGCTTCCGGACATCATTTGTCTTTTGGCTTGGCTTCAAAGTGTTTGGTAGAAATCGCAAGGTAATATTGGTGATATCACTTGACAGGGATCGCAACATGAACGCTTCCACCTTGATCCCTGTTCTGCTCCCCAGCTCATCTTAAACAAACAAAAAACATTTCTTTCTTCTTAGCTATACTATACTCACTTTTCATAGATCTGTTCTCTGAATTTGCAGCTGATCGTGTTATATATTCTGTCAAAGTTTTGATAATTGGGGATTTCAACATTCATGTGAATAACTTGATTCTCTCTCAAAGGTCACAAACGCGTTTGAAACAGCTCGTCCAGCATCCTACCCACAATGATGGAAACGTGATGGAACTTGTCTTGACTGGTGTTGACATTTCAGTCTTGGTCATCTCACCCTCTACCTCAAATTTATCTGACCAGTTTCTGCTTTTCTATTACAGCTACCCTCATATCACTATTACCACTATATCACTCATTATCAATCATTACCCACTTCACTTGTTCCCCTCTCTAACTATAGGGGCTCCGTGGATAGTATTACTGATTATTTCAACAATGCCTGATCTGCAGCTATTGACTCTGCTGCTCCTCTTGCTGTTAAAAGGTGAATTTCAGAAAGACCTGCACCATGGTTGAAGAAAGACACCCTGAAACAAAGCTGCAAAAAACTTGGAACGCAAATCAAATAAACTTGAGGTCTTTCATCTTGCATACCATGACAGCCCGCTCAACAAAACTGCATAAACTACTTGTAGAAACACCTACTTCTCAATTGTAATTGACCCTAAGTTTATTTTTGACACTGTAAAAAGTAAGACGTAAAAACAACCGCAGACATATGCTTATTCTTCTCCGCAAACAACTTCAAGGACTTCTGCAAACACAAAATCAAATAAATTAGAAAATAACTCAAAGCTAAAACAAAGTTGGCTTCATCTTCAACAAATGATAGCAACTGTTCTCAACAGCAAGGAGTGACACCAGCAGGGGTGAAGGCTACTCCAATCATCAAGCACCAGCTTTGCCATAAGAGGCATGTTGAATACCAGCTAGCCTGCAGGCATGGATGAAGGATTTTAACACTGATCCCTTTGATCTCCTCACTTACACTAATGTCACTACAGTCTGGCCTGATAGCCTCATCAGAGTTATTGCATAACCACAATACCGTACATTCCATATGGCCAAGCTCAGGTTGAATTCTTGAAAGAGCAAATATTCACCAAGACGAAGCCTCTCAGCCGTCCTCTGGAATAAGAAGTCTAATTTCATATGGTGTGGGCCACCTGTGAAGTTCCCCAGATTGAGGCTGGCGGCCCCAACGGACCTTGAGGAGGGATCAGGTATGATCCAATTTGGGTCAGTCCTTGAGGGGGCAGTGACTGAGGAGTGCCTTTCTCTCTACGATATAGATGGATCAATGTGCAAAATTGTGAAGAGCAAGTTATTGAGACCACTTCAGCCTTTTAGACATGGGGATGATCTGGCAGCCCCATACCTGAAGTGGGATGGCATAGGGTACCGCTAGAGTGACTACCTAGGTAAAATCTACACTTCTCATGCCGTGTTAATGCATGCCTCATCAGTTTGCTCACCGACAAGTATGAGCACCCCTTCAGCATATAGGATGATGATCAAGATCATCGGGCAGCAAAATAGCCACACATCTCAAACGTCTGCAGAAGCTTGTGAAGGAGGAGTTGAAAACACAAGTAGCTATAGTGCTGGGTGATATCATATACTGCAAGGGAAAAACCTCAACCAACAAGCTGGAACTATGTCTTCAAGCATTCTGAGGCAGATACAATGCTGTTCTCTGCCTGTGCTAAGCTGAGGACCAGGAACTACACTGACACAGTGTTTGTTCAAGCAGCTTATGTCTTGCAACACAATAGTGATCTGCTGATTAAACATAAGCATGCATTAACCAAATGTCATGCAATTTCATTTTAATTTCAGAGGCTGTTACATCATCATATCCCTCCATGTGATCACTGGCATGATCACACCTCAGGGTTTTATGGGCACGGGAAGTATAAAGTGTAGACTGATCCTGAGGCAAGAGAGATCCTGGGACAAGTGGGTGAGAGTCTGATCTGATATGAAGGCATTTGTCCACTTCATTATCTACTCTGAGAGTGCAGATATTACCTGTGGGCAGGCCAGAGGTTCCATGTGGCACAATCTGAAGACGTTAACAATCTGTCTCCCCCCCGATGAGGACTCATTGGGTCTTCATATGGACCAGTGTTTCACCATCTTTCACCAGCAGCTCACAACACATGACTGTTCAGTTGAGCCTAGTTTTGATCATGAGAGGAGTGAGTGTGGAGAATCAGCAATATCATTAATATAAGTGATCCATTAGTTAAATGACTTATCATTGTAAAGTTGCAAATTCTGGTAAAATACTGAAAATATATTGTACAGAAATTGGATATTGAGGTAAAAATGTATGGTAATGTAATGAATTGATTTATTGTTATGAATCAATTCAATTGTATTCAGAAATTTTAAATCTCTAAGATCTGTGATCTGAGAGAGCAAGGGTTTGTTTCTCATCAACCACAAACATTTAATTATTTGACATCTGAGATGACCTCCTTGTACTAAGTTGTAATTTGACTGTCCATAACTCATGAGTAGGTAATTGTAGGCCAAACCAATATAATTTCCAACACGGCCGATTGGTGGCATCTGGGACATAGAGCTCTCACAAAGTTAACCCACATTTTTGAGAGGGGAATGGGGGCTGAATTTGTTTTTTTTTCTTTAATTGATTGATTGATCCACTGAGAAATGAGCCTCACAGAATTGCTGGAGATTTCCTATCTATAATGGTAAAGCCATCTTTTATATTTCTGTTCTGTATCATACTGGTTATCTGCTTTTTAGAACATGTTAAATTGGAAAATAAGCATATATCAAATATGAAACATGCATTGCCTGAATTAGATATTATTGAAATCATTACTGACAATATGAAAATTGTATTGCTGAAATGAGTGAAACCACATTGAAGTGACTACAGGTCTTATGAAAGAGTAGGGTCCAATCACTTAATATTGGTGCAACACAGGCATTTAAAATAAATTCTTGCTTGTCTTTATTGATCAGCTGTTTATCAACAGATTCAACAATTATTTGTAATTGATGTTTTAATTTTCCTTTTGTTGGTATCAAATCTATCCTATCTTTCTGCACCCTCTCAGGCACACACTCACTCCCTGGCGTATATAACATGTATAAATCATTCATGCATGGATCACTGACCTAAACATGTATCCTTTTTAACAGTGATAAACTATGAAGTGACTGTGACCACCGGAGATTTGCGAGCTGGAGGAACCAATGCAAATGTGTTCTGTCAGTTCTATGGCGAGGATGGTAAAACGCAAGTTCTTGCTCTAAAGAATCGCTCCAACAATTTTGAACGTGGGACAACTGAGATCTTCAAGGTGAAAAGAAGTTTGTTCTTCTTAATTTTATGGTTATATATGATTTGTTCTGTTTTGTAATATACCTTTTTATTTAAGCTTTCTCTAAATGTTGGAGCCAGCAGTCCTACTTTATTATTGCAGAACTTAAGCACATACAGATCCTCACTTCCAACAACATGATTAATCATATTGAAATGGCATGAAATGCCCTGTTCACCAAGCACGTTTTGCCATCCTTCCTTCTTTCCTTTCTCTCAGATGTATCTCTGTGATTCTGATTTGTATTGTGAATTACTTATCTTGTGATCTCTTGATTTCCCTCATGTTGCTGTTTTGCACAAATTACTTTGATTTCAGTCAGTGGAAACATATTTGTTATTTCCTCTGAAAACCTATAAACATGTGATGAACACCACTCCTGTTCCTGCTGCTGTATCAAGGTGGAGGCCCATGATGTGGGGAAGATCTATAAGATACGCATCGGCCATGACGGTAGCGGAATTGGTGACGGCTGGTTCCTGGAGATGGTGGACATCAAGAGGTTGAAAATGGCCATGGTGCAGGTGGAAGTGAAGGTGGAGCCTAAGAAAGACAAGAAGAAGGACAAGAAGAAGAAGAAGAAGGAGGAGGTGGAGTACATTGAAGAGCTGCAGGAGGTGGTGGAGACACTCATGTTCCCGTGCAACCGCTGGCTGGCCCGGGATGAGGAAGATGGCGAGATCGTTGTGGAGCTGTTACCGGAGGGCACTGAAGACCTTGAGAGTGAGAGGATGGAGCGAGAGGGTGGCCTGATGGCTCAGCAAGTCATTCACTCACTTTCATTTTGGAACATCCGAGCACGATTTGTCTCTCTCTTTTTGGTTTAGGGTTAGTTAGGTTAGATTGGGTTACAACATGGTTACGTGGTTATTGTAGACAGACAGACAGAAATACTTTAATGATCCCTGAGGGAAATTGCATTCATTACAATACTCCAGGGAAAAAAGAAGAGACAGACACTCTACGTATAGTAGGGTGTTAGAATATTTAAACATATAATATAAACCTATGTAACAATGTACAAAAATATATAAAAAATATAGATACATGTACATACATCTAGGCATACACTATAGGGGTAAGTAGTATACATAAGATGTAGCATGTCGGATTAGGTAGTGGAATGATCAGTTATGAAGTGAGATGAATGGATATGCAGTGAAATGACCAGTCAAGCAGAGTGAACGACCTGTTATGCAGTGAAAAACTAAGAAGATAGTTATAATATAGTCAAGTATACTTGTCTGTATACAATATATATAAACAAGTTATCTAGTTTGATGACCACAGGCAGGAATGATTTCCTATGTCGCTCTCTGGTGCATCTCAGTGAGAGGAGTCTTCTGCTGAAGGGACTCCTCTGCTGAGCCAGGGTGGAAAAGAGAGGGTGAGAGGCATTGTCCATGATAGTCTGTAGCCTGGACAGCATCCTCCTATCTGCCACAGTAGTCAGAGTGTCCAATTCCTCCCCCACTACATCACCAGCCCTCTTGATGAGTCTATTAAGTCTGTTGGTGTCCATGACCCTCATCCAACTGCCCCAGCATGTGACAGTAAAGAAGATTGCACTGGCAACAACAGACTCATAGATCATCCTCAGCATTGTCCTGCAGATGTTGAAGGACCTTAGCCTCCTCAAGAAAATTAGTCAGCTTTGGCTCTTCTTGTAGCCTTTGTTTCTGGTCCAGTCCAACTTATTGTTGAGGTACACCCCCATGTAATTGTACTCCTCAATGCTATGGTAAGAATAGGGTTCAGTTAGGGTAGGGTGACATTATCCTAGGCTAAGGTTAGGTTAAATAAGCGTTAATCTCTAAACAGATATCTGCATATGAATGCAGAATCTGTTGGCTACAGGACAAGATTTTGGTATGGAACACATTCTGGTTTCTGTTTTATAGTCCCAAGTAGTAGTAACAGTTTATTTGGAGCGGAACAATCTCATACGTTGGCTATCATCTGACAACGATTTTGCTTTTTAGTAGCTTTGATGTTTTCATAGAAATTAGCCGAAATGTTGCCTAGACCTGAAACAGTGTGAAGTGTGTGTGTTTCTTCTGTGTGAAGAAACTTCATTCTTGCATCTCAAGTTGTTAATCGGACTGTAAACAATGACTGGCTCATGAAAGAGGAAGCCTTGGCCCGGGTATCCATTATCCATTTTCCAGCTAGAGAACACAAATATTGCCTGTTGTCCCCAGAAGTAAATAGTTGTCAGACAATAGCCGCTGGTGTCCGAGATTGGGTTAGGTTTATTTAACCCAACTCACATTTTCTTTTACTGACTCATTTGAGATAAATTTTGTCAAACATAATTTCTTTGCCAACAAACATGGAAATGTATTTTTGTTATTCATCCCCCACAGTCAATTCCTATGAAATTCATGTGTTCACTGGCTCTCCGTTGGGTGCTGGGACCGATGCCAATGTATACATCACCATCTACGGTGAGGTGGGGGACACGGGCCAACGCTGGCTCAGAAAGTCAAACCACTTGAACAAGTTTGAAAAGAGCCAGGTGAGTTTTAACACAGTAGAATGATCACATTTATTGATGTCATGACCATCTGACTTTAGAGTTTCCATCGCAAGGCTGAAACGTTAAATTATAATAAGTAATACTTATTTTTGGTCCAGGAAGATATTTTTAACATCACAGCAGTGGACATGGGTGTGTTGAAGAAGTTGAGGATCCGACATGACAATTCCAACAGCAATGCTGCCTGGTTTCTGGAACGGGTGGAGATCATAGACAACAAGGATGACACCACGTACGTGTGACGAAGGCTGTAGTTATGCTGCAACATGTGATTTATGTACTTTTTACTATTTAGTTATTTTATTTTATTTTTCTAAAGAGCTTCAGGATAATCTGAAAATAGAATTGCTGACGTAGTCTAGTATTACTGTTTCACTAGACGGCTGTGATATGAGAAATTAATAACAATTGAAATTTTTTTATTGTAGGTACTATTTTCCTTGTACCCGCTGGCTGGCATTAGATGAGGACGACGGACAGATCGCCAGAGAGCTGGTCCCTGTGGATGAAGCCTTCATGAGAAAAGGAGACGATGAGGAGGAGGAGTCCAGCACTACGCTGGGTCTCGAACAGAAAGGCGAGTTCAACTCTTGCTCACCCCATCAAATTTGCTTAAATTAGGAAGTCTCAAAGATGTTGTTAATTTGAAATCTTATTGTTGAATTCTTTGGAGTCTATCGCAATTTCCTGCTGCTTTAGTATACTTTTCTGTCTTGTCTTTCCTTACCCCCTAAAAAACCTTTGTTACCACTTCATTTCCTCTTTTATCAATTCATTAAATTAGAAGAGATGTAAGGTTGCCTTCACACCTGAGCTATTTGATCCATTTCAATCTAACTTGTGCGCATCCCCTTGATAGTAAGGTTTGTTTGGTGCGGTGTGAAGGCTCATTTGAACTCTGGTGATCACCAAACAAGTGATTGAAAAGGTGTTCTTGGTCCACTTCCAAGTGAACTCGGTTTGGTTTGCTTTAGGTGTGATCGTGATCCCAACCCAGCTATTGGAAGCAAATAAAAAAAACCATTGTGGGTTTAATGAGTTTTAGGCCTAGGTGAACTTTTCCTAGATTAATGTGTTGATAACTATATGTAAAATACTATAAATAGTGTAGTTCAAGTTCAAGTCGTTTATTATGAAATGTGCGGAGTCACTTACAGTCATACTGTACAATTAAATGTTTTGGACAAGGCCTGCTGCAATATGGTAGGAAATGCTGAGAAAAATAAAATAAAATAAGATAAAGGTATCATGGAATAATATAAAAGTAGCAATGGAAAATTACTTAAGATATAGATGCAGATGTGCAGGTATAGTGCCTGTACATATACGTAGTAGTATGTACAGTGTTGAGTTATACATAGTGTCAAAGTGTCGATGGGTTTGAGGTATAGTTAAGTGGTCCAGTAGTCTGATGATCTGTAAGTAGAAACTGTCCTTCAGTCATGAAGTGCGTGACTGAGCGCTCCTGTACCGTCTTCCAGACAGTAGCAGTGATTTTATGGGCCTTTCCTCAGGCATCGAGTGAGGTAGATGTTGTCTAAGGTGGGCAGCACTCTGCGTGTGATGGTCTTTCACAACCCTTTATAGGACCTTGCAGTCCTGGATGGAGCAGCTGCCGTAGCGAGTGATGCAGCCAGAGAAAATGCTCCCAATGTTGCATCTGTGAAAGTTTGTGAGGATGTTGCGGGACACGGCAACCTTTTTTAGCCTCCTCAGGAAGAAGAGGCATTGGTGGGCCGTTCCTCGCTGTGGTGTCCGTATAGTAGTATGGTGAGTCCAGGTGAGGCCTTCAGATATATGAACACCAAGGAACTTAAAGTGGTGGCCTCTCTTCACTTGAAGGTTGAAGATGTCAGTGAACACCTCAGCTAGCTCGTCAGCACAAGCTTGGAGGACGCAGCCTTGGATGCCATGTGGTCCTGGAGTCTTGTGGGGGTTTACCATTTTGAAGGATCTGCTTATGTCTGCTATGGATAGCATTAGTGGGCAGCCATCCTTGTGTACAGATATGATGGTGTTACTTTCCTCAAAACAAGTGTAGAAGTCATTCTGCTCCCCTGGCAGCGATTCAGAGGCCCTGATGTCACCTTTGCACCAGGACTTCTGGTTGGGGAATGCGCGATAGCTTCTAGTGGGGACTGTCTTTGCAATGTCTAATAAAACTAGAAACAGAGTCTGTGTATTCAAAAACAACAGAGTCTGTCACCATCAGCTACAACACCAAACATCTGCCAGTCATTAGACTCAAAGCAATCCTGCAGTGCATCACAGAGTTGTTGCTCCATTGTTGGACTACCCTAGGAACTGGTTTATCCTATTTTAAACTTTGTCTGTAGCTGGGCAGTAAGAGAATGGAAATGTGGTCAGCTTTTCCAAATGTGGGTCAGGGGAGGGGTTTGTAGCCACCCTTGAATGGAGAGTAGCAGTGATCCAGGGTCTGGTCTCCTTGGGTTGGAACATCAAAATGTTGGTGGAATTTCTGTAAGACTTTCCTCATGTTGGCCCTGTTGAAGTACTCAACAACAGCCTCTGGTGTATGTTTTCCAAAAGGTTTGTGGTGTCATGCAGCTCGTCCAGAGCCCGAGTTTTGTCTGCCTGAGGTGGTAAGTAGACAGCTGAGAGGATCACTGATGTGAACTCACGTGGCAGGTAGAAGGTGCGGACTCTAATGACCATAAACTCCAGGTCTGGAGAACAGTGTGTCGTTATCACATCCGCGCCCCACTCAGAATTCACCATAACATAACAACACATACTGCCTCCTCTGCTCTTGACTGATTCCCAGGTCCTGTGTGTCCGGTGTGTAGTGAATCCCGCCGGTGTGATGGCGGGGTCTGGTATCGCTGGCTTGAGTCAAGTCTCAGTGAACGCCAGGACGCAACAGTTCCTTACATCACGCTGCTCACTAATCTGAGCGTGAGGTTTGTCCATCTTGTCTAAAGACTGGACGTTAGCGTTAGCCAGTAGAATACTAGAGGTGCTTTGAAGTACCATTTCCAAGTTCTGCAAAGTATCCCGGCTTGTGTGCCTCGTTTATACCTCCGTTGGTGTGTTTGTAAACAGTGAGATGTTTGTAAACAGTGGTGTGTTTGTAAATAGTGTTCTGTTTGTAAATAGTGTTCTGTTTGTAAACAGTGGTGTGTTTGTAAACAGTGGTGTGTTTGTAAATAGTGTTCTGTTTGTAAACAGTGGTGTCTTTGTAAATAGTGTTCTGTTTGTAAACAGTGGCATGTTTGTAAACAAAGCGGCGGCAGAACAAAGGGGGCACCGCCCAGACTTCCAGACGTCCACAGTCCGAGAACAAAGATTCTGATTGGACAGGCAGCAGTTTGTCCCGGTCATACTGAATTTGAGTGTAGTGTAGTTAAAAACTAAATAAATAACACAATTACAAAAAAAAAATATATTAATTGGAGCGCAGCCCTCGTCAGTGCAGCCAATCTTCTTTAATTTACATTCTTATATTATTCAGTGACTGAATGGTGGAAATGTTTGTTTTTTATTTGTTGATGTTAAATTATCAATTGTGTTGGTTTTGTTTTTTTCAAAT
>JAOQGG010000073.1:38149-52101 GCA_027123015.1 Urophycis regia | reverse complement strand
GAACTTATATTTTCCTGACATATTTATTAAATGATTGTTTTTAAAGGAATTTTGCATGGATACTACTTTTTTAAATATGTGTATATTTTAAAATCTCACGTACCCCCTGGAGTGCCTTCACGTACCCCCAGGGGTATGCATACCCCCATTTGAGAACCACTTAGACGATGGTCAATATAGCAGAAAAAGTTGACTTTAAATTTAAATGTTACTGTTATTTTATTTTATTTATTTTATTTTGTTATCTTATCAATCAAGATTTCATCTACAATATTGTTTGTATTAGAATGGTGTTGTAAGGGCGTTGGTGCCCTCACTCTCTTCCTCCTGTTAAGGACTATTATGTCGTTACTTAGCCAGGGCTTGTTGTTGTGGAAGCAGCATTTGGTGTGGTAGCCGACCATGCTGAAACACCATTCTGCCTCCCGTGTTTTGAATAAGGTGAGCCTATCTCTCTCACACACACAGTGCCTAATCGTTTTTCTTCTAATCTTCATGAATCATCACATTTACATGACTGGAAACGTGACCTTGAAGCAGAGTTGAGTTGGAGTTGAGTGGAATGTTATGGATTCTTGGGCAGGTTGAGCTAGATGGCTTACAGTTTAATGCCAAAATATCATTCCAGGGATATAAGGGGATGCACCAAAGTAATCTCTCTCTCTCTCTCTAGTGGTGCAGAACAAATCTTGTCTCTTTTGTCTGGCCAAGCAACCTTGTGTAGCCCTATGGAAATTTAGGCCTAACTATTAAAAGTTCATTGATTAATAGATATGAATGAATAAATATCATTAATAGAAGTATAAGTAGAATGTGTTCATTAATAGAATAAACAGGATTTAAAAGGTTAAAAACTATGCATATATTTGGTATGGCATATTGAATAGAGTTTCATGGTTAAGTTTAGGTATTGAGTTATTTATATGATGTAAATTGTACTTTGTTTTCTTTATCACTACATTCATGATGTTGAGAAGAATGTTTTATTTACAAAACTGTATAAGAGGAAATTTGAATGTAAAGTTTGAATTTATGTTTATTTTCAAGCCAATGAGAAATGAGTGTAAGGTGAAGGTTCATGAGGAACCAGGGGAACGTAGCGGGGACGCACGAGGGCGGGAGGAAGGGAATGGCGAAAAAGGGAAACGACGGGGTGAGATGAGCTCCAGGACACAGTTACTTGGCACAGTTACTTTTACTTGGGTAAAACACACTTAGAGGAACGACTATTGACTCGTACAGAAGCATTGCACAGTAGTGTAGTTGTGTTAGGTGACTTTATTTCGAGAACTTGGACCGAAACACTGAGGTGCGTCAGGAAGCTAAGTCGGCTAGAGCGACTTTGTTAGTCATGGACTTTGCTTAAGGTATCCAGCTCGGACGCTTTTGATGTGCATCGTCTGGACTGCTCGGCTGGACGCACGAGGACCCGGGGACGGAAGTGTCCAGCGGACTACTCTGATCGCCGGACATCTCGGTGGGCTGTTCGGTGGATGTCTCTCCTTTCCATCGGCGCACTCGCGGCAAGGACGGTGGCCATTGGTGCTGGCGGAAAGTTTCCTTTGTTCTGGGCGCATGTGCGCAAAGTAGCCTCTGTGTTAGTGGCTTCTACGATTCCGAGCTTCGTATCAGGCCTGCACCTTATGACTCGGTAACTCATTGGGTACCCAAGGTATTATTTTGTTTATTTGCCGGCTATAGGGTTTAGAGGTAAAGGGTTTTGGAATACTATTTCATTTAATCTGTGTACTGTTGGGTGTGATGGTCAATGACTAATATGCGTATTTGACATGTAACTGTTTTTCTTTGCTCATTGATATTGTACCTATGTAACTATATATTTTCAAGTAAAAGTTAAATGGATCTCCATTGTGTTGGCATGGTTTATTAGGCTTAATGCATAGCCATGGCCAATAGATCGAATATAACAGTTTAGTGTGTGACTGAAATATAGTAATTTAAGTTTAAAGCAGATTATTTGGAAGGTTGATAATTTGTCATTGAGTCCTCATGATATTGATATCTAGTTATTATTGCATCCAGATAAAGATAAAGTAAACCCAGACAATTAAAGTTAGAGATAACATTTTATTTAAAGAATTCAGGTTAGCTACCCCTATTATTTGCCAAAAACAGCAAAGGGGTGCTAGATAAATGGTGGCACCGCTGGGATATTAAATTACATTTATTCTTTTATTTTGTCTTTTTATTGCTTAATCATATGCTTAAATGGGCAAGTAAGTGAATCTTAATTTGCAAGATTAAAGGACAATTAGGTGGAAAATTAGCTCTTAATTTTAGAATTAAAAATCAAGTGACAATGGATGTTCAGACTGTGCAGTCAGAGTTGGTAGCAGAGCTTAGAGAGTGGTGTGAAGATGAGTCCCTCCCAGAAGATCACATTTTGCTGGTGCTCGTTCCCAAAGGCATGGAAGTGGACCAGGTTGAACAAACGCTGGAAACTGAAAATCCTAGGACGAGTGAGACTACGAGGCAGAATGTTCAACAGGAAACTGGATCGTGTCGCAACACTGTGAATGCAGAGAAAAGATTGACCCGGCCAATGTTCCGTCCAAAGTGAAACACCTCACTACGGACATCAGTTGGCTGATCATCATTGCTTCTAAGCATTCAGCTTCTGATGGAGAAACACCGAATCCACTGCAAGTGCTGATTTATGCCTCAGCATCCAATAGCTCTGCTGAATCCATCATTTTGGCTGTTGGCGATGTGTTGTCAAAGATAGGGAAACTGTCAGGGGAGACCAGAAGCTATCGTCGCCTATGGATGTTCTCTGGCACACTAACAACACCTATTGGAGAAGAGGCTTTGGAGCATTGGCTTGAACAGGCTCATGCTGCTCAGACAAAGAAAACTGCAGATGCATCATGGAGTGTCTTAGAGGACCTGCTTTAGCTATAGTAAAAGCGATGCGGGCGGCGGAGGCCGATGTTACCCCTTTTAAATGCTTGGATGCTATGGAGAGCGCTTTCAGTACAGCTGAGTCAGGGTTAGGGTTAGGGTTAGAAGTTCTCTATTTTGAGTTCAGGCTCCTGCAGCAAGAGAAAGATGAAAAGCTTTCTGATTTCCTGAGGCGACTAGAACAGTCACTTACCAAGGTCATTGGTAAAGGTGGTATTCCTGCCAGTTGTACCAACACTGCCTGAGTAGAACAGCTACTTCAGGGGGCCATACACTTGGATCTCATGCTGGTTCAGCTTAAGTTAAGGGAGAGAAAGCAGAGTCCTCCAAAATTCTTAGAGCTGCTGGGTGAAATCTGAGCTGAAGAGGAATATGCAGCTGCTAGAGTCAAGCTTAGCATGGCTGTCCATAAAGTTCATGCTCACAAGGATGTAGAACAGCCAACAGACTGAGATAAAGTCCTTAAAAGCAGATGTCAAAGAGTTAAAATCATTGTTCACTTCTATGAACACAAAGTCTTTCAAAGAAGTGAATGATGACAGAGGGCCTGGTCCAGTTCAGGGCCCTGTGGCTGAAAGCTTTGAAAATGCAGTCCAAAGTCAAAAAATGTCATCCACAGTGAACAAAGTCTCTGACATGCCGGTCAGTGTGCTAAGAGTAGATTCAAGATTCAAAATTCTTTATTGATCCCTGGGGGAAATTCAAGAGCCATACATACCTGCTCAGCCAAAACAGCCAAAGGCCAAACAAGCCTAGGGGATCTGATGACAGCATTTGCTACAGGTGTGGTGAAAACGGACACTTTGCCACCAAGTGTCAGATTGCTGAAAATCAGAGCAAAGTCATTCCAAAGCTCATTCAGTCTCTCAAGAGAGCAAAAGAGGGACAGACACCTAGCCAAGAATACAAAAGTCCTGACACTGTCTGCTCAGTCAAGAAAAATGAAGTGACTCCATTAGGAGGCAGGCACATTCCTAAAGGGCTGATAGGTCCCCCCCTGTCATGCACTTGAGAATCAATGGCCAGCAGTATGAAGCGGTACTACACAGTGGATCGCAAATAACCATCATATTTGAAAAATGGTACAAGCAACATTTGTCAGATGTTCCTATCCATCCTGTGTCCGGCCTAGCCATCTGTGGGCTTGAGCGACACTAGCTATCCTTACATCGGCTATGTTGTTGTGGATCTTGAGTTCCCAGAAAGCGTTACTGGTTCCAAAGATTCCCTCTCGGTCGTATCGTTGATCTGTCCTGGTCCCAGAACTCCAGACCAGATTCCGGGTATCCTGGGCACCAATGCCAATCTTTTCAGGTGTCTGGCCAATATCTGCAAAGAGACAGCTGAAGTAGACATTGCTCAGACGTTGGGAATCAAAGTGACCAAACAAGTCCACAGCAAGGTCCCAGTAGCCTGTGAGACTGAAGAAGACAGTGCATGTGTGAAGTGTATGGGCCCTGGGCCACTGACCTTACCTGATGGGGGTGACCGTTATGTTGCAGTTATGTTGTCAGTTGAAGCTAGAGAAACCGTTGGACAAAGATGTACTGACGGTGAATGCTTCGCCATTGTCTCCGCTTCCAGCTGGGGTGCTGCTGCAGCCCATGATAGTACCATTTTTAGAAGTAGATGTGGACCATTTCCCTGTGTCGGTGCACAATGAGTCAGTACAAGAGATAGTCCTTCCAGTCGAAATAGTGATGGGGAATTTGTGTGCTGCGGATTCTGTGATGCCTGCCTAGTTGCCCAAGGCCGAGGTAAAGCCAAAAAAGTTTGACTCTCGCCTCCTTGAGTGTGGGAAATCTTGCCTCCTGTGAGCAGTGGAAATCCAGTCTCCAGAAAAACCTGTCAAAGAGAGCCAGTGTGTTTTCTCTACAGAAATGGGATGTGGGGCTTGCGAAAGGCGTGGAGCATAATATCCGCCTGTCAGACACAATACCCTTAAGAGAATGGTCACAGAGATTAGCTCCAGCCGACATTAAAGTTGTGTGGAGAGACTTGCAAGATCTTCTGAAAGCTGGCATTAGCAAGGAGTCTCGTAGCCCATATGCCTCACCAATAGTTGTAGCAAGTAAGAAGAATGACAGTGTCTGAATGTGCATAGACTAAAGAACACTGAACAGTGCCTGACCAATACAGACAGCATCGCTACAGATCCTGAGAAAGTCAAGGCCGTCACCAACTGGCCTCGGCCTACAGACCTGATGTCGTTGAGGTCCTTCCTCGGATTCTGCGGGAATTACCGGCGGTTTGTGGCCAACTACTCTGCGATTGTCCGACCCCTAACAGAGCTCACCAAAGGGTATGCACCCACACACAGAGACAAGCAGCAAGTCAAAGACCAGACAAAGACTTACCTGAAAAAGTCAGAGCCATTTGGAGAGAGGTGGAACAAGGCTTGCACAGATGTTTTCCAACGATGCTTTAATTCAGTGCCTCACCAACGCACCAGTCCTTGCGTTTGCGGATGCCAACAAGCCTTATATCTTACCCGCAGACGCCAGCTTGAAAGGGCTTGGTGCTGTGTTGTATCAGGTATACCCAGAAAGACTCAGGCCAGTGGCTTTTGCGAGCCGAAGAGTGAGTGCTACTGAATAGCATTATCCAGTCCATCAGCTGGAATTTCTAGGTCTTAAGTGGGCGATTGTGGATAAACTCCACGATTACCTATATGGAGCTAAATTTACTGTCTGGACAGACAATAAGCCACTTACATATGTGCTAGAAGAAGAAGACGAAGAAGAAGAAGAAGAAGAATGACTTAACGCAACAGGACATTTTGGCTGGCTGCCTTAGCAACATATGACTTTGACATCAAACACCGGCCCTGCAAGGCCAACATCAATGCCGACTTGCTGACGCGAAACATGGCCGATGAGATGGGGAAAGGAGAGTGGGAGGATATACCTCAGAGTGGAGGAAAATCCATCTGGCGGAGGGTTGGTGCTACAGAGTCATCGGGAACACCTCTGAGATACATTGATCAACTGGGAGCGTCCCCTGAGTGCAGCCCTGAGGTATTTGCTTTCCCAACTCACCTCATCTTGCTGTCCTTGAAACAGATGTCCAAAGCTGAATTGGAAAAAGCCCAGCAGAAGGATGACATCATCCAGAAAGTGATGGAAGCCATGCAGCAAGACACCTGGCCGAATGACTTTTAGCACTTAGTGCTAAAAGATGGACTACTGCACAGGAAGAGTCAGAAATCCTCTGGAGGACAGGTAACCCAGCTTGTGCTGCTGGTTGATTTCCGAGAGGCTGCTCTGTGGTCCTTACACAGTGACATGTGTCATTTAGAAGTGGAGCAGACAACTGATCTTCTGCACAGTAGATTCTATTGGCCCAAGATGGCGCTGGAGGCTGAACAATATGTCAAGGACTGTGGAGAATGTGTCTTGCGCAAAACACCTTGCAAGAAAGATGCACCCCTGCACCAGATTGTAAGCAGTGGTCCCATTGACCTTATCTGCATCAAATTCCTCTCCGTGGAAAATGACTCAAAGGGAATAAGCAATGTATTAGTTGTGACAGACCATTTCACCTGTTACGCACAGGTGTTTCCTACCATCCTACCAGGAATCAAACAGCACTCACCGTGGCCAAGATCCTGGTGGAAAAGTACTTTGTGCATTATGGTCTGCCAAGCAGAATACATTCAGACCAAGGAAGAGACTTTGAAAGTCGGTTGATTGCAGATCTCCTGATGATCCTGGGAGCGCCTAAATCCCGTACCACACCCTACCATCCAAGGGGACCTTCAACCCGAAAGATTCAATCACACTTTACTGTCGATGCTTGCCACGTTTGGGCATGAGAAGAAACGTTCACGGAGTCAGCATGTTCCATACGTCATCCATGCCTATGCCTAACAGAACAAAATGTGACTCCACTGGATACTCACCATATCTACTGATGTTTGGCAGAGAAGCTAAGCTGCCAGTAGACCTTTGCTTTGGCACTTCACCTGACAGCTCCGGCGACAAACACCATTCCCGGTATGAGAAGAAGCTGAAGGGAGATCTGCAAAAAGCGTACAAACTCGCCAGCAAAGCAGCCCATAAGTCACATCAAAGAAACAAAAGGGCATATGAACAGAAAGTACGTTTCCAGACTGTTGACATTGGTGACAGAGTACTCCTGAGAAATCTGGGGTTGAAAGGCAAACACAACCTCGAGAGCCGCTGGAGCTCTGTGCCATATGTCATAGTCGGTAAAATACCCAACATACCAGTCTACAGGGTGAAGCCTGAAGATGGAAGTGGAGGAGTGAGAACATTACATTTAGATCACCTCTTACCCATCAGTCAGTCTATGATAATGCCGGAGGGCAAAGATCATGTAGATTTGACGGTGAGACCAAAGACACGTCTACAGAGACAAGGCAGACACCAAAGAAAGATAAACAGAACACTTGCATTGGAATCAGTGGACACTGACTCCTCTTCGGACATGGAGTGTGGAGGAACTCGAATGTCCTTTGGAGAATACCTGCAAAAGTTCGTACCTAGGAGGTCCTTTTAGGAGCCTGCTGCTGATAATTCCCAAAGTGAACATGAGGGATACGCCCATGAACCAATTGAAGAGGAGGAAGGAGTTGCTACTGAAGGAGAGGAAGTCCAGGGAGAATTGGATGAAGCCACTGAGGAAGAGGAACCTCAAAGCAATGCTCCTGAAGACATGGCAGAGGAGTGTCAGTAAGAAGAGGAAATTGCCAGTGCCCACTCTACTGACTCTGACCACTCTTACTCTGAGGCAGACCAGGGAGACTATAAATAGCCTGTTAATACTCCCAAAACTAGGCCTATGTCTATCACAAAGACTAGCAGAGATCTTAGGCCAATAACTAGTTCTAAGAGACATGTGAAACCTGTAATTCGTCTGACTTATGAACTAGGGAAAGGCTAGGCATCAGCCTTGATAGATATTGTTGTACCTATGTGTAATGGTTAGGATAATGTGCCCACACCTTTAATGCTGCGTCTCCCTGCCTTTAAGGCCGCAGTGAACCGGAAGTGCACACCGGCGAGTGATCATTAGCGTTTCGCGGGATAGACTGGGCCACTGTCACACCGACTACTCCCCTCCCCCTCTTCCTCGATCGGCGTTGCCTGTCTATTGAGCACCGGTTCCGGCACTACAACCCCCAGAATCCCCGGTGGCCATTAGCAGCCACCTGTGTCTAATTCCCAATGTGTCTCACCTGTGTCTTGTTTGTTTCCCTACTTAACCTCGTGTCTCCTGTCTCCCCTTTGTGAGTTGTACGTGTAATGACAAGCCTTGTATGTAGTGTTCTAGTTTATGGACTCATCCAGTCTTCGTTAATAGAAACTCACACATCTCACTGTGTGCTTTTGTGCCGGTCTCGTCCGACACTCAATAAACTCTGTTCCGTTTACGATTGCCTGGTCTCGCGCTTGTCTCCGCACAACCCCGAACTATCACAGCCACCAGTTGGTTTCATAAAGCAGCAGGAGCGAGGCTGATTTCTCTGGCTCGCAGCGGCTCTCCATTTCCCTCTGTGGGCCACGTTTATCTGGCGGAGCAATAGGTATGTTATGATCAGCGTTGGTCACGGTTTTCCATTTCCTTACTGTTTGATGGTGAAGTTGCATCTTCTCTCTCGTGGTAGGATTGTCAATCGCCCTCTTAGTGGCGTCTTCCTATGTGTGCGCCTTTGCTGTTGGGCTCCGATTGCCCCGGCGCTGCGTCGGAATCATCTAACAAGAAGGTAATGCTATTTTTGTTGATCAGCGCTGTCGCAACTAAGGCTGGTGTGATATGCTTCATGCTAACTTCTGTCTATAAAACTCCAGGCTGCCGTGTTTGCCTTCTCCATTTGTCCTCTGTTGTGGATGTGCCGGCTAGTTTGGCCTTCACCCAAATGAATAACGAGTGGAACTTCAGCGTGCCCACCCGACCTGCTATTTGGGACGTAGCCTTCCACTTAGCCAGTGCTATTTGTCTCCAGCTATCATTATAGAGTACTGATAACTGATTTTTGTATGCCTCAGTAGGTTGCAGACTCTCCTGGCTTGCCCACCGGCTACTGGGTGCCGTCTTGTCTATATTCTGTTCACACCTGTTGGACAGGCAGACATCTGTTTATTTTTGTCTTTGGTCCGTCTCTTTCTTCTTTCTTTCTTTCTTTCTTTCTTTTGTCAGCCTATCGTACGGCCATAAGTGGCTTGACGGTTTCATACCCTGGCTCATTTTTTGTTTTGTGCTTTATTTTATAGCCTATGGTGTGGCCGTATGTATCTGCAGGCTATAGGCTAAGTGTTTCTTTCTCATTCTTTGCTCATCATTTTTATTTAAAGTTATTTTGTATTATTAGCCCAGGCCTAGTCATATCCCTCTGGCTCATCCCTATTCCCCTTTCAGGGCCGCAGTAGCTCAGTGGGTAGAGTGGGTGGACAGAGCGGGCAGTAGCTCAGTGGGTAGAGCGGGTGGACAGAGTGGGAGTAGCTCAGTGGGTAGAGCGGGTGGACAGAGTGGGCAGTAGCTCAGTGGGTAGAGCGTGTGGACAGAGCAGGCAGTAGCTCAGTTGGTAGAGCGGGTAGACAGAGCGGGCAGTAGCTCAGTGGGTAGAGTGGGTGGACAGAGCAGGCAGTAGCTCAGTGGGTAGAGCGGGTGGACAGAGCGTGTCGTCCACTAATCGTAGGGTTTGGCGGTTCGATCCCCTTGATCCCCCACTTCCGAAACTGTCTGCATGTCGAAATGTCCTTAAGCAAGACACTGAACCCTGAACCCCAACTTGCTCCCCGGGCACTGATCATAGCAGCCGGCTGCTCCTACGTACAGTAGGATGGGTCAAATGCAGGGACCAAATTCCACCAGCCTGGCTGTGTGGTCATTAATGATAAATAAATAGCTGGAGTGGTCGGTGAGGAGGTGTTGCTTCCTTGCTCTGTGTAAGTGTGCAAGTGAAATCACAGGGTGCCGTGTGAGTGTGTGCGTGCATAAGGGTGTGTGTGAATTCACCGTGTTCACCGTGTTCCTCAGTCTAACTCCAACTGCGTGGCTTGCCGTAATCACCAATACTGGCCCCTTCCCCTCTGGGTTAATAACTTCCTTGCTGTAAGCTCCTTCTCCTGTTATACCCCATTGTGCTGTGACATTCTAGCCCATTCGATACATTTCCCCCTTCTGCTCGGCAGTACATGTCCAAGTAATGTGTCTGTGCTTCGAAACATTCATGGTGTGTAGTATTTTGATACACATAGATTAAGTTCCCTGGCTTCAAAGACAGGGTGGCGTAGTCAGCAGTCTAAACTCTAAACATTCAGCCTATGGTACTGCCACATATGTAACTATATTTTTCCAAGTAAATAGTTAAATGGATCTGCATTGTGTTGGCATGGTTTATTAGGCTTAATGCATTGATGCATTAAGGCTTAATGCATAGCCATAGTTAAGAGATAAAATATAACAGTTTAGGTGTGACATATATTACATTATAGCAGCAACATATAAGCAATAAGCAACATACATGCATAAGGTCCAGTTCCATGTGAGCTCAGTGGGGGATGCATGGCTTTGTTTCGCTCAGTTGCTGGAACCGATATACGAAGGGTGTGGTTGCTCAGGCACCGATCCCAATGGTCACTGGTCAAGCTGCTGTGGGAGCTGTACCATGCTCGCTGTGGAGAGGCAAACATGACTACTGATGATGATTACCATTAGTTTGCTGTAGAAGAGCTGACAACTTCAGATGTGGCTCTGAGATGTCACTCTTGGGATCTCCAGCCGCCTTTTGAAGGAGTGTACTGTTGGGTCACACACTGCCTTGGACTTGATGTGTGAGATTTAGTTAATTTAGAGAAGATGTTCCATCTACAAAATCCACACCTCATCTGTCAGTCAGAAGTCAGAAAGATATTTATTTTAAGTAGGTTTGCACCTGCAAGGAATTTGTCTTGGTGGGCGGTGAACGACAGTAAACAACCAACAAACCAACAACAACAATGACAATAGACAACAAACAACAATCAACACGATGGTGGGGCTAGTATAGTTGAAAAAGTTTGAGGTAGCTGGTGTTTTAATGTGTTTAACAGTGTTTTAGAGTGTAGTAGTACAGTAGTTCATCAGAAACAGAAATCAGAAGTTTTATTGCCAGACTTTCTTTGTTGCAAAAAAGATAAATACAAATTGCTAGAAGTTCTACAAAATGTAAAAATTCTGCATTATTGTAATGCCTACAGTAACATTCAAGGGCGGTGGAGGGATTGAGTACAAGGGTGCAAAGAGTCAGTCAGGGCTTCAATGCCAACGTTCTGGGCAAAAGCATATTCCTCTTCAGTGTGCAAACTAAGGATATCAAATGTAGGATCATCATGGAATTGTTTGGCTTTGTCCTCTTGAAGAGTCTTGCGGTGGCCTATAGCTTCCCCCCAGGGTTTGGCCGGCTCAGCTGAGCTTGTGAGGAAGTGAGTGGCCATACTTAAAATCTGCCCTGAATTGTTTGTCAGTGCTCATTCATGGTTTGCATGCTACGGGCACTACTTCTCTTGTAAACCTCTCTTGGGAATTACTTTGGACTGTTTTGGAACTTTGGATACGCTGAGACTTCTTTTTGTATTATTTTTGTATTACAGGTTTTGAACCCTGAATTCTGACCTTCCCTTTGTCTTGCCTTAACTGGATACGTTGCTATGCTGATTGAACTCTGTGCTTTGAACCCGGACTGTGCCCTTGACTATGTTTTGGATCTACCTTGGAAAGTACTGTAACTGAATGAACTTTAAACCTTGAATGAACTCCATGAAAGTTTAACTTTAATCACTTGTTGAAGTCTTTGTGGTCCCACCTTCTGAGTTGACTTTTATTCTTTGTTGACCACTGTCTCAGTTATTTATATTGAACAATTAAACTCTGAACTGCATCTGTGACGGTGCCCTTCCTTCCAACCTGACACAAACAATAAGCAACACGAGGGTGGGGCCTGGTTGAGGTGGTAATTTTTGGGGGTCCCAACAACCCAGCTTCACTCATTCACATCATTCTCTTCCCTATCTCTCAGGACATGTGAACTGTTTACTTTTTTCCTCCTCTAAACTGAATGATGGCTGAACCCAATAGAAACAAAGCTGGACAACGGAGGAAAGAACCTGATTTAGTAGGCCTGACAAGTCTTCTCTGAAGAACTTCCAAGGAAAAGACATAGGCAAAATATATTATAGTTAATAGATGTCCACCCTTCAAACAGGGTTCCCACTCTCTTTAGCTTATCATTTTGCAGGTATTTTCCATAACCTTCATGTGCTCATGGAGGTTCATTTTCAACCACCCTCATCTCTTCTCAATGAGCAGCCTGACAGACAGTATGATAGTAGAGATAGCACAGAACTGTTGACCATCTCCAGTGTATCTAAGAGTACAGAACTGTTGACCTTCTGCAGTGTGTCAATCTGACAGTACATAACTGATGACCATCTCCAGTGTATCTTATAGTACAGAACTGTTGACCTTCTGTAGTGTATCTGACAATACAGAACTGTTGACCACCTACAACCGTTGATCATACAGTGTATCTGATATGATGACAGAGTGAAGAGGTAGGATTTCAGTGGGCAGAGTTCCTGATTACAGGGGGCAGAATGTTCTGTAGGGTGCTCAACAGGAGAACGCTTTGTTTCCTGATGATTTCTTTAGTTTGTGTTTGTGTGTTTGTTAGTTTTCAATCTCTTTGATCTGCCCTTGGTCTCTCTAAATGGTGAGATTTGAATGAGTCATTATGTAAAACAATGATGAATGATTATCCAGTTCCCAGTTGCAAGAACTATTTGTCCCTTCAGACAGATCATGTGATCATGAAAATAAACAAACAAACAAACAACCAACAAAACAATTTACATGTGTGGAGTCTAAATGAACCAAAGTTGTAAATACAGTATTGTTAAATGTGAAGCAAATGCTGGTCAACAATGTAAAATGCCAATTGATTACCATTGTCGATCAGGGGACGGTCCTCTGCTCCCTCCCTCTCTCAGACTATTTAAAGATAGTACAAGCAGGACAAGCAGGACAAGCAGCCTTCACCAGGGGAAGATACACCACCACTCCACCTTAGAATCTGGAGGAGAACCATGAAGAATACATCTACCAAGCAACTGATTCTCTTCCCCATTCTCATTCTTTCTTTCAGCCAGCCGCCCCACATGGAGGCCTCTCCACTAATGAGACAAGTTTTTTACAGAGGCACTCCCACAGCCTGGGACACCACCGTGCAAATCTGCAGGACCAAAAGCACTGTTTTCCATGTTACTTTAGCCATTGAATTTACTGCAGGTTTTTTGTCTGGGCGTTGTAATAAAAAAGGAACCGACGAATTTGTGGGGCATAATACATGCTGGATTGGTCTTCAGTGGGATACGAATGACACAAATGAGTGGAGCTGGGTTGATGGGACCCCCGACAACTTTCGTCATTTGTCATTCCAATGGAATGGCAACAAAAAATGTGCTGTTGTTGATTCTAGCAATTTTGTTCAAGCCAACTGCTCTTCTAACCATCCAGTTCTTTGTCAAAAGAACAACCTGGTTTTAGTGAAGGAGAACAAAACCTGGGAGGAAGCGATCGACCACTGCAGGGCTCTTCCACAGGAAGGTGGCAAGGCATTCCATGACAATCCCATGCATGATATCCTTAGTTTGCACACCGAAGAGGAATATTTTTACACTCAGAGGGTCGTCCACGAGGCCCAGACAGCTGAGGTGTGGATCGGTCTACGTTGGTTGGCTGGCCAGTGGCTGTGGATGGATGGGAAAACAGAGGATGATGTCTCCATTCCTGTGTGCCCAGCCAATGGGATGAACTGTGGGACTCTGTCTGAGAATGGCAAGCAAGCTAGAAACTGTGTCGAGAGGAGGAACTTCTTCTGCTTCCAAAGGCCAGAATTTGTGTTTTGAATTGTCATTTGTCATATTACTCATCATTCATGAAAATGAAAACATAGAGAAAAAAAATTAAAAAAATTATATCCTCATAAATATTGATGATGCATATTTTGACATGTTAATATTTACTTA
>JAOQGG010000065.1:9126237-9140302 GCA_027123015.1 Urophycis regia | reverse complement strand
GTGTATGAGCTTCGAAATGATCTTACAGGCAAGTGGATCAACTCCAATGGTGGCACACATTTCCTGAAATTGGACTCTGAATTGGGAATTCTTTCGAATTTCCTGTTTATGTTTGCTGGCAAACTCCTCCAGGTGAGACTTAAAGGTGTCTATCTGTTTGGACATCTGACCAAAGGAAATATTTTCATTAATAATAGCTTTGGAGATGTCTGTATTTTTATATATGTAGTAGTTTCTGTACACACAGATGTTCCTACCTGAACTATCTGATCTTCAGCGAGAACATTCCCCCTTTCCTTGTACTTTGCCTACAATCAAGTAAAAAACAGAATGCCGAGTATCTCAGACTTATTAGACCACACAATTGAAGTGACTTGAATGCAATATATATGTAAAATATAACATACCTCAGCAAGCTTCTTTTTGGCGATGGCCCCCGCTCCAACCCCCCTTCTATGCATGATGCTTCGGTCCGAGTAAGAAGCTCTAGTCCAAGTAAGATGAACTGGTCACAATAAGATGCTCTGGTCCCAGTAAGAACTGGAGCGGTTTGGACTGGAGCGTCACAGCAGAAGGGTTGGTTATGTTGTCAACGTCCCTGAAATTCACGAGCTCTTCAAATGACCAGATGACAATGTCCTTCGGTTACCAGACATAGTCCAATCCAGAAATATACCTCACCCCAAAACAGACGAGGTGTTGTTTAGTGTGATGGCCCAGAACCCGGAAGCAGACTTCTTCTTCTTCGGTGCCATCAGCAAATAGGTTCTGCGAGCACTGCCACCTGCTGCCGAAGTGGCCCGTCTTCTTCTAGGACTACATGCAGTGATGAGGTCAATTTCTTGCATGTAAAATTAATTAGCAATAACCCATACATACAAGCACAGCATGTCAGATTTTTTTGTGCATGTCAACAGCAGTGTTTTTTTCTGTCTAATAAACCATACTTGATGTGATCATATGATTTGACATTGTTCAGCACCATTTATAATCCATTTAGCATTATTCAATATGTAATGTAACCTACTTCTACTCATAACCTCCGTTATGAATGGATACACTCCAAGCATGCAAGGCATTTATGTGGCATGGACACAGGCCCAGATAATCAGCCCTCCCCCCCTGGCTCCTCCTCTGGCGCCCCCTGCTGTCCTTCCACGGACACGACAGCCAGCACATTACGCATGCGCTCTAGTCGGCGCTTTAAATAAGTCTTGAGGAGGGAACAAGAAGGCACTTGCAGGTATGATTTAACAATTCCAACGTTACCCTGACGCGTCTCAAACTCACCATTATTATTTTACCCAGTCGACTTTCAACCTCGACCTTTTGAATGTCTCGCAACGACGCCGCGTTTTGCACGTAAGACAGTTAGCTAATGTTAGCATGCTAGCTGGCTGTTATTGTTTTTCATCATTTGGCGAGAAGCAAAATGGAGGAGATGGCTGCTCTCCGTAGCCACTCCCGAGCCTGCTCAGGGCTGCTTCTCTGGAAAACCTGTTAGGTCCAAGTAATGAGATACATGCCACCCGCCTATCTGTCCCGTTACCGCGTTAGCACGCCTGTGTTGGTGACTCTGTGCAGCGCAGCTCACGCTGAAAATCCGCCCAGCGGTTTTGAAATGGATGGGGATTAGAGACAGTGGTGGTCCTCCAGTGTTCTGGTGTCCCCCAGGCTGCAGCCCGGGGAGACGACGTGGTCTCCACTCAACACATTTATGTCGTCTCTTGCAGGGCCAGAAGACGAGTCACCGCAGGACGCCGCTGTTAATGCATGCAGAATGAAAAGCCATTGTGTCCGCCATGACTTTGAGACCGACGCTGTATCCTAACACGGGATTCAAGCTGAACGCCGACACGATCGACTTTGAGAAAAAGGTTGGCGTCGCAGCCGCGAGTCCCGTCGGCCCGAAGAGAGAGACCCGCGACGTGGTGCTCCATGTTCAAGACGTCCCGGGGGTTGACATCCCCTCCAGGTCCACGGGATTAGAGCAGAACCACACAACGAGCAAAGGGACCCGCGCTGCCTTAGTCGCGCAAGTACTTCAGGAGGACAATCCAACCGCGGGGATACTGTCCCCAGTCAGACAAATGGGGGGTGAGGGAACCCCAGTGAAAGGCAAACCTCTCCCCATTGACAATATGGATAACCCGCAGATGGCAATAAACAATAACCCCAAGGAAGCGGGCGGCGATGAAGCCGCAAAGGGGGTCGGACCCGGGGTCCTGGGCACCGCGTCTATCGAGCTCAGCTCGGAGGGCAAGTGGCGGAACATTCGGAAGACCCCGGCGAATCCCCACTCCCAAGCCAACTGCTTACGGCAGATCCTCCTCCTGCAACTGGACCTTATTGAGCAGCAGCAGCAACAGCTGCAGTCGAAAGACAAGGAGATCGATGAGCTGAAGGCCGAGAAGGAGACGGTATGTAGCGTCCACCTTGTTTATTGGCTCTATTGGTGATTGGGGTTTCCTCTGTGGCCGGTCGCCACGGCGTCTGTGTGTGTGTGTGCGTGTGCGTGTGTGTGTGTGGTCCAGCTGTGAGTGACGCGCTCCCCTGTTGTTCAGCTCCTGGCTCGCATCGAACGCATGGAGCGCCGCCTGCAGCTCACCAAGAAGGACCCGCGGGACAAGCGCCTCTTCCAGCCGCTGGAGCCCTGGACCCCCGACAAGGACGACATGTGGGACCTGGACGTGGAGGAGAGCGCGCACTCGGAGCAGGCCACGCCTCTCGCCTTCAGCCGGGGCGGCAAGGGCCAGAAGAGGTACCGTGGGCCGGGGCGCCGTCGACCTGCTTTTGTCGAGGGTCGATAAACCGCAAAGTGTGTATCTGAGTGGTGTTAAAAGTAAAAACAACCCAGGCGGCCGTCGCTAATCGCATGCTTTTGTCCCCCCCACCACCACCAGAAAAATCTGCTTCGGTGACCCAAAGCTCCAGAAGCCGCGGGGCAAGTGCCCCAAGTCCAGCCCCCAGAAGCTGGAGCTGCGGCCGGGCTCCCCCTACCACCGCGAGCTGCGCAGCAAGGAGACCCCGGAGAAGGCGGGCCCCGCGAGGCCCGGCCAGGAGCGGGACCCGCTGCTTCCCTGCAAGGAGGAGCCCGAGTTCTGCCCGCTGATGGAGGAGCTGCCCTTCATGTCCACCACGGAGATGTACCTGTGCTGCTGGCACCAGCCGCCGCTGTCCCCGCTCAGGGAGACGTCCCCCAAGAAGGAGGAAGACGTGGCCAGTGAGTAGACCCGTCTCGCGCGGCCCACCCTATGAACATCGCTCTTTGTTATTATTATTATTATTATTATTATATAAATTATGTGTCTGTTTCTTAGTTCCCTCCTGGAGGGAGAACTGCATGGAGCCCCTGGACCTGGACGACCCCAACAGCATCCCAGAGGTGGGCCTCAGTAGCTAGGTTTAGGGTTGGGGTTAGGGTAACTCGGTGGATAAAGCGGGTGGACAGAGCGGGTCGCCCACTAACCCCTAGATCCCCCTCCTCCTCCTCCAACTATCCACATGTCGAACCCCACAAATGTACTGATTGTAAGTCGCTTTGGACAAAAGTGTCTGCTTAATACCCTTTACCCTCCACTTTCCCCAACTCACCACATGAGGCGTCTGCCGCCATTAATGAAATGAAATGTGGTTCCCTCCAGGCACTGGATGACCAGGTGTACCTGAAGCGCCACCTGAAGCTAGAGCTGGATGAGAAGAGGAGGAAACGGTGCGTGAAGCGCTCACGGTCCTGTGATCATTCGGACCCGCGTGGCGTTCCACGCGGTCCACGCGCTCGAAAACGGCGCGTTTGAACCTTCTCGCTCTCCTTGCAGATGGGATATTCAGCGGATTCGGGAGCAGCGCATGTTCCAGCGTTTGCAGCAGCGCATGAACAAGAAGAAGGTCCGAGAGCCAGAGGGGGAGCCGGAGCTCTCCTCCTTCTACCCTGACTCCGAAGACGGTACGTGGGAGGACTTGGGTGTGCTGTCCGCTTGGGAGAACGATGTCAAAGCGCTACGTTGTTCTTCACTGGACGTCCATGAAGCTGCTGGTTTATGTTGCGATTCACTGGACTTGACCGGTTCTCTCTGTGTTCTCTCTCTCTCTCTCCCACCAGTTGAATCAATAGTCATCACCCCCTTCCTCCCCGTGGTGGCGTTTGGACGACCGCTCCCCAAACTCACGCAGCAGTAAGTCCCCTGGTCCACTGTGCGCTGTCGTCCCATTGAAACGCATCGCAGTTCATGAGACCCGTTTGTCACTCGGCTTGACTCCACTTGTATCTCCGTGGTCGCAGGAACTTTGAGTTGCCGTGGCTGGACGAGCGGAGCCGCTGCCGCATCGAGGTCCCCAAAAAACACACGCCTCACCGGACCTGTCGGAAGTGATGGAGACTAAAGGAACAATGTTACTCCATTCCCAGCCCCCCCCATCCCCCCCGGCCCACCTCCATGTCTGCCTCTGACGCTCTGAGAATGAGTGTCCACTTGTCTAAACGTCACCGACCAGCTGATCTCCAGCCAACCGCTGGACCGCAATACAGATCTGGAAATGGCTGCACCACTTATTAACCTTGGTCAACTCTGTCCAAACTTATGCGTCTGAAAAGGAGACTAAGTAGATGTTGTGGCATTATATTTCTCTTTGTTAACCAGTAAAGTTAAAGCATCCTTCAGCTGGGTTTTATTTCTACAAACGGAAAAACAAAAGCATATGCATGTCTCGTGAGACATTGGAAATACAGTTTGCGAAATCTGAGCCATCCTAAATTGATTTTCATGATCTGAATGTGCGTAAATTGTATTGCTTGAAAAAAAGAAAAAGAAACAAACATATCCTAGTCAAGTAGTGAAAAACTAAAGCATTCAGACATGGATCCTGGTGGCCTTCAGAGATGGTTTCGTTTGACATTGGTGTTGAGCTCGCTCGGGTTCCACACACTGCAACTGTTCTCCGCCTCACCAGACAACCCTGGCCGCGCGGTGCTGTGTGTTGTGACGCTAGCCTCGACGCGTGAAACATGAAACACAGGTGAACGAGCGCATACTGTAATGTGGACGCACCGGGGGTCCACGCTTTGCATGTCCAGAAAATAAATTCTAATACGAGGTCAGGTCATTGCAATGTAACAAACAAAGCATGGAGAGATGCTGGGAACAATAACTTTCTGAAAACAAAAGGCTGGTCCAGACAGGTGGGAAATGGGTATCTGGTTCTTGTTTTTAGTTATTTGCTTGGTTTCCTGTGAAAATTGCATGGGCTGCTTTTAGAGCTGACCAGCTCCTGATTGATAACACATCTTTGAATGGAGTGGAAACTCCATTCCGTGTTCATTGGAATACAATTTAAAAAAAAAAGTGTTTTTAGGTTTTGAAAGCATGAGTTCTGGACGCTTTTAAAGTTTTGTTCCTGATCATTTTGTTTAAGCCAATGCTTTTGTGGAGTAATGATGCTACATATGTATGCATTGGTCTCTGAAGTATGCAATTATCCAACATTCAAGTGTACCAGTTTAGAAAAACCGTTAGTCATTCTTTAGCTGTAGATGTTGGCTTTGTCCCCACGTGTACTCACAGAGGCTGCAGTACAATCGCCCAGACGAAATTCTGGCTGTTTTGCCTTTTTACTGCTCAACTAATATGAATAGTGGTGTTTCGCCTCCTGAACATAACCAACAAACATGTTTAGGCTCATTTTGGAAAAATAGAATGGTCTGTACATAGCTTCCAGCAACAATTGTACATAGAACATGGCTGTTATTTTTTTATTATTTAATGTTTAAGTGTCGAGTACTTTAAATATTGTTCTGTTATGATTGTATGTTGGCAAAATAATTCAGTTTTGAAAGTTCTGATTGTTTTGGAATAAAACCAATGTAATGTCGATAAACTATTTCAGTTTCCAAGAACCTTGAACTATAACTGGATTGTATATGGACAGAAAATATATTTGTCAAAGAATCCCCCCAGATGTAGATTATTCATTTTGAATTGTTTGGACAGACTTGGCCTTGCTTACGTGTAGCTACTGTTAGTGTTCACAGAAAGTCAGAAACCGTTAACAGAAAACCAAACCTGGAAAAGGAAATGTTTATTGAATAAAGAAGAAACCCACAATTTTTAAAAAATATAAACATGACCACTCATCGGTTACTGAACAGAACTAATACGCTTTAAATGGTAATATGTACCAGGCACCCTGCGGTGAGGGCCAAATCCACTCAATGCTTATCAATTATATATTTTTGTAAAATGTCATTTGATTAGCCGTTTGTTAAGAAAAGCCCAAGGCTGATTAAATATCCATTCGCTAAACATCTGCTGTCCCATCCTCCCCTTTCTCCGTCCTGGTCAGAGTCTGTGCTGCTATGATGAATAATCAGCAGAAAACGCTTTGAAAAAAAAGTAAAAAAAAAAAAGGGGATAAACCGCCGGGACACCTCTACATATTCTGATCAATGGTTCGTGGAAACTAGCCTGAGGTACAAACTGTGCAGTATTGGAGACGTCTCAAATGGTAACTGATACAGCATTACCTACTTTCAACTTTAGGGGTTTTAATTAGTGTCATATTCAAAATAAGTCATGCAAATGGAAGCTAGTATTCACACGCACGCGCACAATATTTGTCCTTTCGGGAATATTTCACAGGAGACGAGATCATATCACACCTCTGCTCCACCATTGTGAGGAAGCAAGATATGCACCTACAACATGTAAATCTGCCTCCACAAAAAGCCATACACCTGTTTTTCTTTTTTTTTATACAAAGACCATTTACTAAACACTAGCATTTGTTGTGTTGCCCTAAGCCTTCAAAAGAAAACTGAAAAGGGTACATTTGAGTATAATCATATCCGTTATTAAAAACCCGGAGCCAAAGTGCAGGTGGTTTGCAGGGGGTCCGGCCTCGTTAATCCTTCCGCAGGTTGTTCAGCCTCTCCTCCAGGTCCGCGTCGGCGTCCATCATGGCGGCCTGGGGCTCCGCCTTCTTCCCTCCGGCCATCGAGAGGCTGCCACCGGTCGACGGCAGACCTGAGTAAACGATGGGGAGGTGGCGTTCACCACGTTAGCGACTCGAAGCAAGTGAATGCACAACACCCGAGTGTGTAAGACGTCATTATGGCGCGTTGTATGCTGAGTCATGAGCACGCTTGATGCTTTCTTACTTGAGAGTTCGTCTGACAGATTGAGACCCAGCTCGTCCAATACTTGAGACACGATGGCGTCGCTGTACATGGAATAGAACACCGTCGCCGATTTGTGAATTTTTGATGTTTGGACCACGTGGCACGTGACACTGTAGGGGGTGAACAAAGCATCTCTCGCTCACCTCTCGTCTTCGTCATCCTCATCGCCCATGGCGTCGTCTATGGCATCATTCATCATTTCCTCTTTCATGTCCATGATCTCACTCTGTTTCTCAAATTCCATCATTATCTTCTGGATCTGAGGCAACTTAAGCTGCGGAAACACAATTCAAATATGAACAAATACCACCAACACGAGTGTTTGTGATAACCTCATGCTTGATCCAATCTAAACGTTTATCTCTCTTAACCGCTCTGTCCCAGCACCCAAGCTAACGCGTATGCGTGTTCGACAACGAACCTGTCGGTTCATGGTGGCCATGGCTTTTGTGACCCCCTTCATCGCCTGTGCCATGCTGTTGTTAGACTTCAGTGTTTGGATCTTGAGGCTGACAGCCTGGATGTTGGCTTTCATCATTATGAACTTCTTGACGTAGCGCCGTGTGCGAACCAAGTCCTTCGCCATAATTTTGACAGCATCCTGCAATAACAAATATATGACAAAACTCACTCACTTGAATTGTGACACATTCTCATTGTTCTTCTCATTATACTCTGTTTGAACTGGGTTCATAACGACTACGCTACCATTTGTCCCTGTTTGGCCATTTTCTTAATGTCAGCAATGATTTTCTTCTCCTGTTGCTCCAGCTTTAGACGTTCTTTGTCCAGATCTCTCATGGCTCTGTTCAGTGCTCTCTGGTTTTGTCTGAGCATCTCCTCTGGAGTCTTTTTTTTCCCGAAGAGAAAATCCATCTTTGAAAAATCAAAACAAGGAGAGTGTTGAGGAAGAAGTCGAAATATTAGAGGTCACGTGACGAGAAGAGAAACGAAGATAAAAGCGTGAATCATCTTTCCACAGAAACCGAAGACACCAACACGTCCTAAAGGTTACCAGAAGATCTCATGTCTACACTGACTAGGATGACTTGATCAAAGATCAATCTTAGCCTTTATTCAAGTTGATTTACAGTAAGACGACTTATATGGAGAACTATTGACACTAGTCCATACTCTTTTACAATCAAGTTCAACATGATCTAGTTTAAGTTTAACTCCAGTGTTATGATCAGTTCCCCAGTTTGTTTTCCTCTCCACTCTAAAGCTACAGTTAGCTAGCCTCAGGAGCGCCAGTCTTTGGTCTGACTTGGACCGTGTTGGTCTTACCTTGACGCAGGTGTGGTCTTACTCGATGACCGACGAACCGAGGAACTAAAATCTAAGTTATTTGGTTGTGTAATGGTTGACTTCAATCCGCTTTGTTTTTGAGGTGTATTTTTTAATGGTACACTTCCGCATTGAGGTGGCGTCACACCCCGGATGTGAGGTCATGTGAATGGCTGCTTTGTGCGCATGTCATTATTTATAGACGGGTTGTCAGGAGTGGGTAGACGGCATGCTGGTGGAGAAACACGTTTGTCGGCGTGCTTAATGGACAAAGGTGACGTTATTGAGTTGGAAAGTTATTTGCCCTGCTTGCCGAGAGTGGACAGAGTTGCCCGCGTTGGTTCCTCTAAAATAGCGGCATTCAGTGAAACCAGTTAGTTCCATGTCATTATAACCATGGGCTCGTGGACTACTGCGTGTCAACAGAGACTGCTGTGTCAGTGCAGCAGCATGCTGAGGTCGACCTGGGGAAGGCAGGTCACTGGCCCCCGGGTTGCCCTTCATCACGGAACCAGGGATCCTCAGTGGTCTAAGGACAGCGCCGTGCGCCCTGGGAACAAACGTCAGGATTCTGGGAGCAAGACGACTGTATCCAACGGGCTGCAGGGCCAAAGGTGGTCTGAAGGTAAATATCAGCACCGTGGCCAAAATAAGGCTCTAAAGAAAAGTATCCCAATACAGCGAAGACCACAAGAAGATCGCAGAGCAGGAGAACTTCATAAGTTAAGTTTTGAAGACTTCACTGCCGATACGGAAAAACCTGTGCGTGGGGATGTATTGAGGAAAGCCAAGGACGACAGAAACTACGAGGTTGTTTTTGGCATTTCTCCATGCCTCTTGGCAATTACCATTGGAAGAAGAAAGGCTTTCAAACTTTTAGTTAAAGATGGCGAGATTTCTTCCAGGACCTCTGTCATAAAGGTTTGTGAGGAGGCTCATAAGCGGGGAGTGCAGATCAAACGAGTAACCAAGAAACATCTGGACCGAATTTCTACTGGCCGTGTTCATCAAGGAGTATGTCTTGAGGCCAGTCCACTGAGTTATCTTACCGAGGAGACCGCCTGCACATCTGTCAAGGGAAGGGGTAAGACACCCCTTTGGCTTGTGCTGGATGGAATTCAAGATCCCATGAACCTTGGAGCAATTCTGCGTTCAGCCTATTTCCTTGGTGTGGACAGAGTGGCCACCAGTCTCACCAATAGCTGCCCACTGACACCAGTGGTGAGCAAGGCTAGTTCAGGTGCCATGGAGGCCATGGACGTTTACGGCTATGAAAGCCTAGAAGAAATGCTGAAGTTGAAAGTGTCACAGGGTTGGCATGTGGTTGGCACTGTGGGAGCTCAGAGGGAGGACAGTTCAGCTGTTACTCGCTGCACTGATTTCCACTTGACCAAGCCTACGTTGTTGTTAATGGGGGGAGAGGGGGAGGGTGTGTCACAAAAACTGTTCTCTCATTGTCAGACTTTCCTTACCATCCCACCTCTCAGGCAGCTGGTGCCTGGTGTAGAGTCTCTGAATGTGTCTGTAGCAACGGGCATTCTTCTGCACTCTCTACTGTCACAGAGGACTCCCGAGAGTGGCTCATGATGGACCACATTAAGAAGTTACTACACAGCCAGGATGGAGATAATGTATAATATGTCTAATATCAGTTCTGGAGTGGGTATTTTATCCATCCATGCTGTGTGAACATTGAATGTAATTCTCACTTGTGTTATTGATGACTGTAAATAAAAGAAACAAAGCAGTTTGGGTATGTTTTTAAATGTAAACAAGAATGTTTTGCAAGCTTTATGATGCATTATATATTTCCACAGATGTATAATTAAGGAAAGTCTATTTTGAAGCCTCAAGTAGTTGAGGCTTTGCAGGCGTAATACGCGTAAATGCTGTGAGTGGAAACCATCAATCGTTTACAGCCAATTCATTATTTTAGGTGAACAGTGATCAAGTGGACTCGATTTAATGAAGTCCACTGGGTGGCAGTATGTACTAGCAATGCTTCCAAAGTCCCACTATCATGAGGGAGGAAGAAGAGTCACGCACACAATGCACTGCACGGCTGACAGGGCTTGTGTCTGTACATTTTCGCGATAATTTTTCCAATTATTCCGGATCTTTAAAAAGAGGCAGCACTGAAGTCGCACTGCATTTCTCTTTGTGTACTTGCAGCCCGGATTAGGAATACGGTAAAATTGACGAAGACGTCGGCGAGTACCCTCAACTTCTCCTCAACATTGGATTACACAGTCGAGGCTGCATGTAGGAGTGGCCCAGCCCAGTGAGGGCTCGGCCGACACCCTTGTGTATGGAACTCAAGACCGAGGCTTTGATATGCGGGCCTTAAATATTCTCTTTATGATGGAGGTGGAAGGAAATCATTTTCTTGCGTGAAGGAGCGACAAGCCGGTTCTATTGGGCTGACCGGTCCTAATATAAACTCGTCGTTTTTCCACACTTAAAAAAATAGTTGTTTTTGGCTTAGCCTGCTAACTGCCCGTTCGGCTAGTTAGCCGGAGTGCTAACACTAACGCTACGTCTTTCTTTTGATGTGCTCCAACCCTTCGCATCGGCCTCGCGTTTTGACAGCGGACCGCGTCCACACTGCTGCAAACCACCGGCCAACAAGATTGCGCTTCTCCCGAGCGCATTTTCACAACTGTTTTAAGAATAGTTGTATTCTTACGTAGTTGGGTGAATATATTGTTATATCCGCGGTGAGCTACAGACATGCTAAGGCTAATTGGCTAACCTAGGCACAACACGAAGGGAGCAGCCTGACCCGAGGGTCTGGACAGCGCTGTCCGAACAACAGGAGATTTCATCCTGACTGGCGAGCTTTACTTGTTGGTTTAAGCCCCCAACACGGCGATCCTATCGTTTACAACCCTTAATGAATGAAACCCCGCACCATGGTGGCTGGTTTCCTACCGTCGGATATCTGGGTTATTGGCCTCGCTAATTGGCTAACGTTAACGTTCGGCTAATTCCCTAAATAATTTGGTTAAAGCCGGTCGAAGTAGTGGGGTTTGTAGGGTTAGGAGTGACGCGTAATAAGGCCGAGGTAAACGAAAACTCAATTTGAAAATCTATGAGCTGTTAATTTGTGTTGCTTTGTCACTACGGCGGACTTTTCTTTTTGTTTACATACGTTTGGTTAAGTCCTTGCTAAGCTAGCCAGCTAGCGTTAGCCTTCTGCGAGACAGCTCTGTCCTGACATTTGTGCATGTCACGAAGATGTTGTGAATTTATGGACACATTATTTTCATCATTTGCGTTATATTGAAATGACACACAAAATTCGGCGTAAGAAAGGCATCGATGCCGAAATGCTCCTTTCAGAGGACTCTAAAGAATAGACCCTGGTACTATCAACGCCATTTTAAACAGAGGCTCCTCCGGGCCTGTGTGGTGGTGGTTCGTTTGCGGTTTGGTGCCTTTGACCGGACCAGGACTTTACATTAAGTGCCTTTGGTCTAATTGGAGCTAGAGGGTTCGTTTTAACATGGAGGGTCCGAGCCGAAGCAGTGGGTTCAGGCAGAGCCGACGGTCTCGTTCTCAACGCGACAGGGAACGACAGAGGAGGAGAGTGGACCTGGCGGAACCACGGGCCACATCCCTGTCCTCGGGCTCCGAACGGGAGGCTGGTGGGACGAACTCGGTTCTGGGGGCCGGTGGACGAGAATGCCGACCCGGATTCGGGAGACACAGGCCTCCCCGTCGGAGGAAAAGGGAATCTATGTCATGCGAGGAAGACATCATCGATGGTTTCGCTATTGCGAGCTTCATCAGTTTCGAGGCCTTGGAGGTACATTCACAGGCGGCACACCTGATCCTATAGAGTGCATGTTATTTTGTTGGAGTTTACTGTGTGTGACAGTTAATTGTGTGCCCTGCAAACTTGTTTTCCACTCAAGTGTTTGCCTTGGGCGGCCTCTAGTTAGCGGTCGCAGATCATCCAATGTAATATCCAGCCGTTCCTTTTGGAGAACGACCGCTGTCGCAGCTGATGTATACGGCCTGCATTATTTCAGTTATGATCATGCTGCAAGGGGTTACCAGTCAGCGTCTGCTGCTTTCCAGCTGTATTAGTGTCGTCACAGCACGCTGTTTCCTTTTGTACAACTCTTTAACAACAGTTATTCCATAGTGTACACATAAGGTTTTCTTGGCCACTTTGAGAAAAAAAAAGAGTTATTTGCTTATGCTGATTAAGTATGTATGTATGGTTATGTGTAGGATGTATTATACATATGATATACCCAGATATTTGGGTAGAATACATCTTGTCCCTACACAACCATGAAAGGAGCATGAAAGAGATTACGGTTGTGACAGGCAGTTATTCAGTGATTATATATTATTTAAATGACCCAAAGCAAAGCCCTGACAAGAGAGAACCATGCAGCCCAGCCTCCACACACTGTGTGACAGGCCCAGGAAGTCATTCTGCATGGCAGCTCTGAGACATCAATGCCATGCGAACCAAATGGGAATAGCACTGCACTCTTATGCAAATGAGAGGATGTGCAGAGCAACATGTCATCAAAATAACTAAACTATGCTCTGCCTTCAGTGATTTAGCAAGCTTTACTTGTCTCACTTAACAGAGAAAGGTTAACGTTCAATTTTACCATAGCACACATACTTAGTTTGCATATTTAGCAAATTGCATCCAAAAATATTTGTTTTCACACTGAACTTTCATTCTGTTTTGGTCTTTATTATCTAATTTCCGCAGCAATTTGAAGATAGAATCGTAACGTCACACACATTTTATTTTAAACCAAGAAAAGACCTTGAAAGTGAAATCTAACAAGGTTAATTGCCTTTCCCCTTCCCACATGTTTCAAAACAAGCATAGTAGTACTTGAAAGATGGCCTTTTCATTCTGATATTGTGCCATGTCATGCCTGCAAGAGTTTCAAGTAGGAATATAATAATGTATAATAACATGTGAGTAATTGGTTTTGTGTGTGTCCACAAAAACACAACACAAAGGCCAAAATATTAAAAATCAAGGTACAGATTTAATCCACATTTTGAAAAAAAATGTCCTTATAATGGCCCACCAGACGAGACACTCTGTTGTTATTGATATTAATGACAATAGATATGAATTATTCTGTGTGAAGATCCTCACAACTGAGGCAACACGTAGGCCCATAAAGTAGAACAAGAGGTATTTTTGGGATCACATTGCTTAAATCTAAACCATTATGTGTCCTTGACTAAAATCTCTGTATATTGTTACATTCCCCAGATTTAAAAAAAAAATACTATTAGCCTTTGTGTTACTATGAGCCTTTGTGTAGTGTTTTGTTGATCATCGCAAAAATATCACAATATTCTCAAGTTCATGAGATTCCACCCTGAGAGGCTAACCTGTTTAGCAGGATTTAAATGATCAACCATATCAAGCTGTGCTGTCCAGTCAAGTATGTGAATGGAGTGTGATGCTTTAGCTTGGCACAATACAGTAATCTATACAGCAAGCCAAACAACACAGCAGTAAAAGATTGGCATATTGCCTAGTGGGGTTTGTTTTAAAATTAGGTATCAATCACAGAATACGGTTATTGCTTTAGAAAACTGTTTTCATAT
>JAOQGG010000065.1:6084413-6095995 GCA_027123015.1 Urophycis regia | reverse complement strand
CTTGATATTTGAATGTGCGTCGCTGAGAGGGCTTATGTGGTGACAATAACAAAGTGTCCTCTAATTCTAGGTCTGGTTGGTGCAAGCGTGAGCCAGAAGTTGTTAGGAAGTGCATCCATAAATTATCAGACTGCTCGCAGCATTCTTCATCTATATAGGAAAGAGCCATCGAAGTGGATAACGTATCAGCAGCTGCATTTCCTTAGACGTCAGGTATGTTTATCAGATCTCTAAACTTCATATTATGCAGGGATCGCTGGTCTTTGCAAATAGCTTGATATCGAACCCTGTTTTTGACTGACAGTCAGTGATTTTGTTTGTCATTCTGAACGTTGTATTTGTAGGCTGACTTCTTTGTGTGTGTGTATATATATACTGTATGGACCATGGACAGTTCTGAATGGTCTCCCTTGTCCGTGGTGAATGTTTCAGTATGTTACAAAGAGCAGCAGTGAGCTCCGTCAGCGAGCCGCCCCTAAGCCAGTGCTCCCCGTGGGGGAGGAGAGGGAGGACGCTGAGGTCCAGAGGGTGCAGCACGTGCCGGCGGTCTCCCCCTCGCCCGCGGCGGACACCGAGCCTCGGCCGGGCGCCGCCCCCAGCGGGGAGGCTCCGCCCTCGGCCGCCGGCACCGCGCCGAAGGCCGGCGACACGGAGGCTCTGGAGGAGATGCCACATCTGCACAGGGAGCCGGACATGGCCCGCGAGGCCCGGCTGGACCGGCAGTGGAAGGAGCTGAAGGTGGACGTGGCGGAGCTGCCGGGGGTCTATGCCAAGCTCGCCAAAAGCAGACTGACAGGTACGGCCAACACTAGGGTGGTACTGCAGAGGCTTTCATCCAAAGGTATTGGGATACATGCACCAACAGGTAGGCTGCAGGCATTGAGTCAACCTCCTCTGTGTCCAGACTGTCCCAGCCCCAAGTCATGTAGTCACTGACATGGACATTGCTTTGTGTGACACACAGTCGTGTGCTGATGAACTAACCCATCCTCCATGGTTTCAGCCCTGGTGGTGGTGACGGCCGCAGCGGGCTTTGCGATGGCCCCCGTGCCCTTTGACCCGGGGATGTTCTTCCTGTCATGTCTGGGGACTGGGCTGGCCTCCTGTTCGGCCAACTCCATCAACCAGGTCAGTTACCTCCCCAGCTCATCACAGTGCAGTTATGTGGACTCATGCGTTGACTCTGACTTGATTCTGAGTTCATGGGTTAATGGGTTCTCCATTCATCTGCAAACCAGTTGAATTGTATTAATGAATGCCGTTTCATTGATTCTCTGTTATATACTTCTGTGCATGATTGGCCAATTGTTTCAGATTAAATGTGCAAGATAGGAACTTTGATGGGGAATGCAAATACTTTTTCAGTGTTCCAGCAGCTTTGGTCTTTTATTTTTTTATTTGCTGAATATTATTTGGAAAACAGAAGTGGAAAATGTTCCTCCGTTCGTTGAAAGACCATTAACCAGGCAGGCCACAACAGTCATTTATTGTTGAATTACATCATTTATACAACACTATGCTTGGTGTCATTCTTTGATGGGCTGAAGGATGGATGTCCCTTACTGCCACTTCTTCCGTGATGAATTGTGTCTGTATGTCAGTGATGGCGGACTCAGTCATAGGGAGGTATGACATGCTCTGTCATTGGCTGTAATGCCCTGAATGCCTTTGTGAGGTAAAAGTAATTAGTTGTATATCATTATATGTACATCATGATATAATATCATTATCTAGGAGGCAACACATTGCTTGTATTACAATGGCCAAAAAAATTCAGCGTTTGGAAACTGAACAGCAGCTTCAATAGAAACATTGTTTCTGTGGTCAGGTTGTTTTGTTGTGTGTATGAGGTTCTATGTTTATGTCCTATTGCCACTTTTGGCTCAATACTTATACTATACTAATTTGTCTTTTAGATGCATTAAAGAGATTAGTGGTTTTATGTATCACATCTAGCAAGACTGCTAGATTTGTATCTTCTCAACAAGGTTGTACTACTAAATCACACAAGTCTTTTATAATGCGACATGGACATCTGTTGCAAGGTGCAGTTTAACGTTTTTTTTTCATTTGGTTAGATGACACTGGACTGTGTTGTGGACTTTATTTACATGCCAACCCTATCGAAATTGAAACTAGTTGAAAGATTTGATGAATATCTAAATGTCAATCATCTTTCAGGTCAGAGAACAATGTAAAAAATGTAGGTGATGCTGTGCATCTGTGCATATGTATTTAGATTGAACATTAAAGTCCATAAGAGAGGCTACTGTATGCTATTGCTAGTGCTGTCACTCTGTGTAGAGCCAGACAATAATGAGGAGCCAGCAAAGCCCTTTGTTTGACCTTTTGTCTTGCATTCCTGTCCACCGGGCATCTCAAAAATGCATCAAGAGGAGACAGTAAAGCTGTTATTATGTCCCCGCCTGGAAACATTCTTTTTTTTTCTTTCTCTTAAATATAAAGATGTCCTTCTGAGGCTGGAAGTCTGGACACTTTAAAGGCTGCTGTGATGTGCAGCACTGCGTGCTGTGTTGGTGACGAGGTGCACAGGAATGCACTCAGCGACTGAAGAATATAACTTTTAATGGGTGACCCCCCTCAGCCCGTTGGTTGAACCCCATTTAGCGGCGTGCTCGGCCTGTAATTTGCTAAGAGAGACCTGATTACACTGCAGGTTCCCTTCCCTGAGGTACGCCGGAGAAGCCCCCTGCTACAGCCCCCCCCCATGCTGCAGCACACCCTCATCAGCGCCTGCTTCCAGTGCCGCCCGCCTCACTACGCTCGGCGAGGTCCTCCAAACGCTCATGTTATCCCAGCAGTCCTCTCTGTTGTGTACAATCAGTTGGTTAGTCACCCCCCTGTGTATCACTGATGTGGGGACATCTATGGACATGAGTGCTCAAATGGTTGAAGAGCTCACCTTTTGGTTTTCAAACGGCCGTGTTTGTTCTGCGTACGGTGTCTCAGTCTCCTGAGGTCCCGTTGCCTCGCCTGCTTGCTGAGGGTGACACTGTTTGTGTGCCTTCACTTTGCACCAGCACAGGTGTGCACATGTATTAGTGGCTGTGAGGTAATGATACCGGGTCACCTGCCAGCCCAGAACAACCTTGAGGAGCCCCGAGTGCTGTCTTCCACTCCGTCCAGCTGCAGTCTTTATTTGTGGGCGGGCCTGAAGTCCTGTCACTCAGTGTGTTCTCCCTCAGCCCCTCAGATATACTGTGACACTGTGCTTCCTCTCCTCCTCCACACAAGGAGCGATTCAACCCCAGACCATGAAAAGATAGTCGAGGTTGTCTAAGACACAATGATGCTGCTACTGCTGGTGCAGCTGCAGGAAACAATCCCCATCTTTTATATAGCAACGACGACAGTAAACACAACAGCGAGAATGGGGGGAGGATGCGGGTTTGTGATACATAATCAGCAGCTGTAGTGTTACCATGGCGCCACTCATCCCCACCACTTCCTTTTGTCTCCTCGCCAGACACACTTCTCACCTGGGTGCCATTGATCTCAGAACCGCTCAGATGAAGTAGGAAGTTGAGGTGAAGAACACCTTTTTTTAGATCCTCCTCTGCCCTTCATCCATGGCCATGCTTTCATCTGGGGTGGGAGAGCATTGCAGAAGGAGTGATCAAAGTGAAGGGGCTTTTTACTCTGAGAATAATCAAACAAGTGTAACAAACAAATCAAAGCAAGGAGGAAGATCCTACCTGAGAACACTTCCCAAGGCCTGGGGTGTTCCTCTCTAATAACCCCCCCCTCCCCTCAACCTAACATTCAGTCCTTCAGTTGCACAGGTCTTATTCTTCTGGACCTCCTGTACATTTTTATTCCAGAAGGTTTGGCTTAGGCTTTGCAGTCAAAAGGGGGAAACTTTTCAGGAAACTTTTTGGTAAATATGAAATTGCAAAAGTATAATTTATGGTTTCCTACCAGAGTTTATTACCTACCTCAGAAAAGTCCTCTACAAGCCATTTGTAAACGTCTCCATTTCACTTGTCATTATGCACTGGGTCTTTACTGGGAGCACATCATCTTGTGTGTGGCTCCAGACAGAAAATTGCACTTGTTGAAGTTTTTAATGCATGGTTTGCATAATTACTTTTTGGAACAACATAAATATGAGCAGTAGGAGCTCCCCATTTTCTTGCAAGGACATTTGTCAGGGCAATTTACAAGGAGTAAATTGAGGCAAGCTACTTCTCTGTGCTCCGGAACCTAAAGAGAAAGAGGTGTGTGTAGTGATGTGACCACACACCTGTCAAATTACCTCCAGGGAAGGGCAAATGTGTTTAGGTGGGAGATAAATGCTCTCGCTTTGGGAAGTAGCAACAAGACCTTTAGTCAGCTGTCAAATCCCCAAGACTGCTCTTTGTCCTACAGGGCAGTGTCTGCACACGCTGCAACGCTGTTAGAGGATTTGGAAGAGTTCTAAGTGCCTAGAGTCACGTAAAGAGGACACACTGCCATTTTAGGATTTTTACTTCAGTCATAATGCAGTTTATTCTTCATCTCAAACCCTTCTTAAGCCTGTAGATATTTAGTGAGCTCTCATGGCAGAGCGTCCCATTGCTTGTGTCAGGTTTGGACTGATATTGTAGTTTGTGTTGAGGTAGCCCAAACAAAGATACTTTAGATACATTTGTTCTTGTCTGATGGCAGACAAGCCTAACGTTTCACTCTCTTCCTCTTTGTTCCAACCAATCATGTTGCCAGAGGCAGCAATCTGTATGCGTGTAATTGGCTATTTACGGCCAACACAAATTCAGCCAGCAGTGCTAAACTGTAAAAGTGTAGTAGAAATACACACCTAAAATAAAAATCCCCTCTGAAAACTTGATGAATGACTTATTTTCAGAAGAGCATGCCGTAACCAAACGGGAAACGAGAAGTTTCTCCTCTTCAGGCTCCCAGCCCAGGCTGTGCCCTCCCTTTGCTCTCTCCCTCCCCAGAGGGTTTTGATCACCCAGGACTGCAGGATGCAAGGTTACTGTTGAGCTACTGTCAGGGCTGTTTATGACTTGATGGACAGGACAGCAGGATGTCATTAGGGGGGATGTAGCGTCGGAATCAAAATTGTGTGGTTAACACACTAGTGGCTTGAGCCGCTGAACTGCTCCTGTTCAGGTGTTGTTCCTGAGAAGGAGCTTGTGGGACATTGTGCTTCGGCTGTGTTGTCCATCTGTTCCTGTGGCCCCATGGGCTTTGAACTAGAAGGTTGGGTTCTTATTTGGGTTAGTCCTGGGGGTGAACTGTTCTTCCAAACCCCCCTTTGGTGCACCGCAGTCCCTGTCTCCCAGGGTGTTCCAATCATCACCACCCTCCTGTCTGGGCCACAATCTTCCACTAATTGGATAATTGTATCTGAAGAGAGTTTCAAGCTGCAACCTATAACACCGGTAACCTGAGGCCCCCGCCCCCCTGCCGGTGTGAATGAGACCCGACACGGTCTTCTGACTGTCAAAACAAGATGGCGGCGCTGTTTTGACAGGCACCACGGTGCTACTCACCGGCACGTCCACACGCCTGTTTGTTTAGATCAACAGTGGGCTCGTTTCCCCCGAAGGCCTCGTGTCAGTTCGCCTTTCACGTCCACGCTGCAAACCTTTCTTTGTGTTTTGTCTGCCAGCTCCTGCCGTGAGCTGTCTGCGGCCACGCCCACCGTCCTCCACCACTCTCAGCGTACACCGTTTGCTGGTCCCGTGCAGGCATGCATTATTTACTTTGGTGCCTTTCTTCTGTGTCGCCCTGCTAGTTGTTTGCAGTGCAGTTTTTCCATGATGCGTGATTAGGATTCCCTCATTTTTGTTAAATGGTTTGGGCTGTTAAAGATGGTTCTGTTCAGGATGGGTTAAATGTTCATCACCAAAGTCTGAAGCATGCCTCTGCCAAGATACATGCAGAGTTTATCCATATTTATGCAAATACGTGGATTCTGGGTTATCCAATTCACATTGAAGTGAAGATGACTCCAAATTCTTTATCTCTCACATATATCTGTTTGAGGAAGATATCCAATCCAGTGTTGCTTCAGTGAAGAATGGAACTGCAAAACGAAGAAATTAGATGAATGCCAATTTCCAAGCAATAGTAGTTGGCACCAACCATTTGTAGTGCCCGTATCCAGTACCTTCAGGGCCTGCAAGATCCCAATGACTTCTCAAGGTTGATTGTTGGAACATGTTGGATTCAAATGGTCCATAGTGACACGAGTCAATCACTTCATTAGATTTCTCCAATTGTGCTAATGTTTGAATTGGTGGTCTGCCAGTTAGACTGGGCACCAGGACAGATGATGAAGTCCTTTTTATTGGTATGAAGGTAAAACAGGCATAATGTTTTAGGGGGCCATTCGCTTTTTTATTTTTTTTTAAGCCATACTAGTAAATAATGATTGAAGGTATCCTAATGACGTCCTTGGCAGTCAGAGTGCCTTTACATGTTTCACGCCTGTGGCCTCTGTTGGTCCCACATGGTCTGATCAAATGTAGCAGAGTCTTTTCCAAGATGACACAAATTGCTCAGATTTCCTTCGCTGGGATCAAAGACCAAATGATGATACGTAAAGTTACCTTGGGTAACGTAAATGCGCCATTACGCAAAATAGACTTCATGTTGTATTGCAAGTGTCCTTGACGGCTGAATGGGTATGCTCCTTTTGTTTTAAACACGAGGCCGGGTGTAGTGTTGCATTAACGGGGGAAAGAGGCGCTGACCGCCTACTGAGATATTACCCCCTCAAAGCTTCACTGTCTGCACACCCTGAGCCCAAAACCTTCAAGGCTGTCAGACAGTTCTGGAATCCGACTCCTCTTCTTGTAGTTTTGGCCACCCAGCATCACCTACTTTTCTTTTCATCTTGCAAAGACTCAGTAATGCAGCTGCTTGGTAGGCTGAATACACAGGGGGGGAATGAGTGACCAAAGCTTACCAGTGTTAACCAAGTGATTGAACGGTTAGATACATAGTGGACACGCTCAACTCAAGGATTCAGCCCTTTGTTCTGTACCTAGACATTCAAATTACAATTCAGTATTCAGAAGTTTTGTTTTGTTAGTTTTTTTCCTTTGTGTTCCAAAAGATGAGCTAATATCCACACAGGCCCATGGCATGGCTTTGTTCATGTCTGCCCTTGGCTGGGCCAGAACGTGGGAAAACCAGTCAACATTTTGAGCATTATTGTTATTGACAATATTTGTGCCATTCATTTGAAAACAAGATTCTGAATCTTGTAAAATGGTATTCGGGGGCCCTGCCCTGGTTAAATATTAAACTGCAATCTCCCAAGATTATACAGCATTGTGTGCATGTGATGTCCTGATAAATAAAACCTGACCCAGATGGAATGGCAAAAACAAAGTCATTACCACTGTCTAAGTGATTGATTCAATAATGTTCACGCTACACTTTAACTTACCTTGGAGTATGAATTAAACCCTGTGAAAACCCTGGTGAATAATTGTGTTATAGCTGGTACCACTTGAAGTGGTTTGTCTTCGTCACAAGCTATTCCTTCGGATGCTTTTGTATTTTTGGGGGGAGCTGAAGCTTAAACTGATTAGAACGGTTACCAAGGGGCAGATTAACAAATTCTTGATCCTTCTGCCGGAACAGATGCTGTTCCTCAGATGGTTTCCAGCACCTCTCTTAAAACAACGGTGCAGAAATGACCCTTTGCCATGGACTCTCTTAGTTTCCACCATGCTGTTCTGTTCTCCAGGGGAATGGATGGGAGAAGCTCTGTGTTTCATGCGATGGCTTGATGGTTGCCTTTCATTTGCCGTTTGGATTAAAATGAATATTTAAGCAGACAGCCCTGTTACATATTTAATTGCCCTTAACTCCTTTTGTGTGACTCCGCGGGGTGCCATGTCAAACTCTACACATCGGAACCCCCGCTGTGCTGGGAATGGCTCTCTTCGTTGAGAGCGTCGGGCAGAATGGCAGCGATTGTACGATGGCCTGAAAAAAATATTTAAAAAGCTCCTTGTGCTTGTAAAAAAAAAACCAATTAGATTGTAAACAAGCCTTTGTCTGGTTGTGTGGCTTCATGTCTCACAGCTCACGGCCGCGTTTCCGCAGTGCACAGGATGAATGTGCAAAGGAAAACACCGGCTGACAGGCGAGGTTTCATACCACGTCTTCAACGCGGCGTCCTGTTTACAGCATACACCCTGCTCTGCTGGCCCGGTTCTCTGCTCTGCCTCCAGGCCTCGACAAAGCACTGTGATTACAGGCTTCCCAGCCAGGTGAGATGAGTGAGAGACACTGCTGAGAGCCCAGTCAGGAGGAAGGGGGAGAGGGAGCAGGAAGAGGTGGGCTTGGAGGGAGGGCAGACTTCCCTCGACGGCAGTTTCTGTCACCGGGGCTGTCCGTGTGCACGGCTCGCTGAAATGACTTCAGCATTTTCCCTGGCACCTTGTGGTGTCCGTTTGCTGTTTTTAAGGAGGAAGCTGTCTAATTTGGAAAGACTCAAGAGGCTATTTCTGTACATGAGAGCAGTGATAAAAAGATTGCTGACCAGCTCAGTTTCTGTGAGAAAATGAAAGGTCCGTTGGCGATGTTGCAAACTGCAACTGTGTTCCTCAACACAACCGTGAACCAGTGCTCCTTTACGCTGGAAACCAGCCGGGCCTGATGGCTCCCAGTATGTACGTGCACAGGGCTTATTTAACGCTCGGCCCGGACTGGAAGGGGGCCGGCCGCGGGGAGGTCATTCAGGCCACGCCTCTCTTCAGCAGTCGGAGCGTTGCTGATGCAGCGTGGAGCCCTCTGGGTCAGGGGGGCACGCTGACGTTGCGTGGTAACCACCGGGGCCGTGCCAGTCGTTGACGCCGTCCTCTTTGTTGGCTCTTCTCCCGCGTGGCGTGCGTCCTATTTCTGACGACGCTCCGTTGGCGTTGATTTGGGCTCTCTGTTTGCGGCGCCCCGCCAGTGTTTCACTGGCCTACCGACCCCACCGCTCACTTTCACCGCAGGCTGAAGAAGCATGTGGCACGGGCTGTCAAGAGGAAGGCTTTTCTGCTGCGATAGGATCGCGGAAATATGCCAGCATGCACCATTTCCTTGATAGAAATAGCCCCATCATTTATTTAACCTCCATTTATCCATGTAGAGCACACTGAGATTTCAAAATGTCTTCTGCAAGGATGACCTGGCCATCAGAAGTCAACCCAGCTTTTATTATTAGTAATGCTCAGCGATGTGGGATTTCCCATCGCATGTTACCGTTTCCTGTTGTTCAAAACGGGCTGCCTTTATTTAGGGTAGGTAGTACCATGATTGACTGTCGCATAATGGCTTGGCATTTAATCGCAATGGCTTTCCCTGGCAATTATGCACGGATACTTCAGAGTGAGTGAATTTAACAATCGACCTGGGACAAAAACCTAAACCATTGTTAACTCTCAGAACCCGCGGGCCCAGAAAGTCCAAACAAGTGGGACACTATCAAGTTAGCAAGATGGATGTTGGTGTTTCCGAATGGGAAAGGGGGTTTCTATGTAGGCCATGTATTCCTTCATGAGATCGCTCCCTTTTATTTGTGACATTTTTTTTTCACACCCCAAATCTCCAGCTTGCCCTCTTCCATTGAAAGGTAACGCAGCCAAAGGCTAGCAAGAACGCTCCATTTAATGCTGGGCTGCGTGGATAATTAACAAAAGCAGCCCTGTTTATGGAGTGCCCGCAAGCTAACATTGCATGCTAATTTGATTTGGGCCGAGAATCTTTCGGGGGCTTTGCCGTTTGGGGGGTGGGGAGTGGGGGGACAAGATGGCGACCAGCATGGACCAGAGCCTGTCCCTAAGCTGGGACTTCTGCTTGTGGTGCCTGAAACTCTTCTACATGTCCTCCAGGGGTGTAGAGTAAGTAGCGTGATATACAAGCCCTGCTCGGTTCGCTACAAACAAAGCCGTTTATACAGACTTATTTGAATTTTTTTCTCGGCGGGGCAGATGGTAATTTATTTTTGAAATGTAACTCTTTAAATGAGCAGAATCAATCTGTGCTGTTGTTGACATCAGCCCTGGCACGCAGCCGCCTGTGTGTGCGCCTCGGGCCATATATTACCCTAATAGGTTTTCTAATAGCATCAAGGGCACCGCTGTGTCTTTCTCCCCCCGTTTTGGTAAAACTGGAACTTCTCAATGCCCCCTGAACTTTTCCTCGCATTGCTTTTTGTTGTCGGTACTTTTTTTTGTGTCGGAACAAACCAATTGAGCCATTAGTCCCGTAGCAGAACAAAGGGCTGGAATTCCCTCTTTTCAGACGGTGTATTATTACCTTGCACCTGGGAACATTTATATCACCCCTTGCTCCTAATGGAATCTATTATTTGGAATGTCAATAACTGTTGTTGAAATGGCGTGTCCTTCATTTCATCGCCTCCGAATATGCAATTGTGCTGCGTGTCTGCAATTGAGAAACTTTGAATTATATACCTTGACGGATTTATTTTAACCGCATCTTACGTAACGTACACCTCACCCTCTGGCCGGTGTTTAATGTTATAACACCTACAGTTGGCCTAAGTACTTGACTTGCTGACTATTTTTGGTCCTTTTGCGCACCCATTAATCAGACACACACACACACACACACACACCTACCTGTTAGTTTGGGTGTGGTTCTGTCCTCAAGCCTTCCCCTTTAGTCACCTCGTCGCCCCAGCTGAACAACATAGCCGCTTATTACTGCTCAAATGACTGTTGAAATGAGTGGAGCCCCAGACATTGTATTCGACATGTAATGCCCCCAATATGAATATATACCTGTATGCCTTTACCCTCTACAGAAGAACCCAACTTTATTTATTTCAGTGGCTCGCCTGCAAGCTTGTTCTTTGATATGTTGTCCCCCCTGTCAAGCAGAACAGAGTTGTGTGGGCTAAAGTGAGCTGTGAAGCCTCTTATTAGGCCCTTGGTATTTTACATACTGACTTAAGGCAGCAGCTTAACGTACACAGCATCTCGCCTTTTGTCTTCGGCCCCACCCCCTGAACTTCTGATGTTGGCTGGTGATGAAAGAGCTGCATCATCATCATCATCATCATCACGTCTGTCTGGCAGTGAGCGGCTCTGTCCTCCTCTGGTGTCTCTGTCCTGCGTGCTGCATGGCCAGACGGCCCTGATAACACACAAATACAACCAGAGCCTCCACTCAGAGGCGTCCAGGCGTGACTCAGGATGACTCCCTCAGCCAAGCAGAAGGCCGTAACCACAGCTTGTTTACAGTCCATGGTGCCCCCTGCGTCTGCAGCCAGGCTTGTGTTCCCCAGCATGTTTAGAGCCTCCTCCTGTTGCCGTGGCCCTTACATCCTGCTGTGTCATTAAGGGTTACAGTACAGTGGACCGTTTCCTCCTTCTCTTTTTGTTTGACCAGGTAACACAAGGGCAAGCTCCACCACCTTTATCTCCACCTTTATCTCCACCGTCCTTCACCCTCCAACCCCGTGTTCATTGGCCTCCAAGGCTCTTGACTTGTTGAGTTGTGAGTCACCGCACGCCACGCTGTGGAGCGTGTTCTGGAGCGTGTTCTGGAGCGTGTTCTGGAGCGTGTTCTGGAGCGTGTTCTGG
>JAOQGG010000065.1:2019896-2033186 GCA_027123015.1 Urophycis regia | reverse complement strand
GGCGCCCCGGCGGGCGGGCGCCGGGGGCGGGCGGCCCCCCCGCAAGGGGCGCGGGGCAAGGGGTGTCCTGTACCAACCCCCCCCCTCCCGCCCCCCGTGTTCACCCTTCCTTTTGAGTCTGCCAAAAAAACACTCACTCTCTCTCTCGCTCTCACTCTCACTCTCTTCACCTCCCTTTGGCGCTTATGCAGGCAGACTCAGCTTCTTGCCCTTCAGGACTGTAACAGAGAGAGGAGGATAACGTTAGGCACAAAAAAACAACCCAAAACAAACTGTTCCCGAACTCCCGACAGGTCAACTAAAAGACTGCACAGGGATATCGACGTCTTGTGGGAAAGATCAGCTGACGTCCGGCTTTCAGAGTCCAAACCCAGCAGAGGTCAGCGGATTTCCAGAGGACAGTAAATCTCGGCTTATCATAGAAGTCGTACACAAAAACAAACACAACATCGACAAGCTACGAGACTCTCCCGAGGTGGCCCGGTAACGAACCCACATCGGCGGGGTCTACGGCTCTGGAGGGGGGGGGGTCAAAGGTCACCGGCCGGGCGTCCAAGTCACAAACGTGCGCAGCAGCAGCAGCAGCAGCAGCAGCAGACACTCACCTTTCGTTACATACAGGTAGAAGAAGTCACAGTAGAGGATGGTCTGCACCACGCCCGCCACGATGGCGATCATGTCGAAGAAGCCCTCGAAGTAGAAGCGCCATATCCAGTTGATGAGGTAGAGGGCCCGGTACAGGCCAAGGAAGAACAGGTAGTGGGTGGTGATGGTCTCCGCCTCGCCGGTCTTGCTGATCATGAAGAGCTGCGGCAGGATGGACACCGACTCCAGGTAGATGGAGAAGGTCCACAAGATCTGCGGCGGCGAGATGGGAAAGAGGCGGAAGGCACGGTTGGTGAGATACGGGAAGACCGCCGAATGGGTCGATTCATCTTTCCTCCGTTTCCCAAAGTTCTCTTTTGTTGTCCTTGGACATGGAAGCAATTGTGATGCTTCAGGCTGAGAGTGCCATGTGGGCTGTTCTTTTAGCCAAATTACAGGGACAATAAACATTCCAAATGATCATTTTCAAGGACATTTTAGGGCTCTGCCACCGGGAGCCAAAATATAGCCAAACGCCTACACAGCACCCCCTGTTGAGCATCTAAAACCATTACATTACCCCCTGGAAAATCGACATCGTTATTTTTGATGAACTAACCTTGAAACTGAAGTACTTTTTTTAATAATTTAATAAAAACCACTGTTCTCAAAAGACAAAGACCTTTGCCGCTCAAAGGGTGTTTCAAAACCGGGGATGATGTAATTTATCAAACCAAGAGACCAAGTGATGGGCTCTTCCATCACTGGGCCAAGCCTCATCATTGGCTGCACTCCAAAAGTCCATCACCATTCACCTCATGCTTCCCGCTGAATCTCCACATGTTTTCCTCGATCTCCGTTGTGCCCACTGCTCAAACCGTGGCCATACTTGACAAGGAGCTCAAATCAGCCACCGAACTCGGCTTGGGAACCAAGGAAACATCCGTGTATCCTAACGGGCAGCGTTTTAATCTCCCACCATGTCATTCCACATTTACAAGTCACGCAGCCAGGCACGACGACATACAACAAAATGGCGGGCGGCTATGAAGTCTGAAGCTGGTGATTGGTCGCTTCGTCGACGGCAATGTCGCCTTTAATGACGGCGAAGCAGCTCAGTGTCATTTAATAACAACACACGGTCTCCCGTGTGAACGTGGCGGGCCTCACCTCCAGCGGAGAGAAGTCGTGGTTGACGAGGAAGGCCAGGCCTCCGACGGGCACCACCAGGAACTCCACCCTGAAGGTGTCATGGTTGCCGTCGTAGGTGGCCTTGAACTTGGCGTAGATCATGTAGACGGTGGCGTACGCACAGCCGATGTAGATGACCTGGAGCGGAAGAGCGTATTGACATCGGCGTTCCAAAGTGTCCCAACTAGTGACACGGGGGAATATCCTCCACTGACCAATTCCTCCCGACACAGCGGTCACAGTGACGAACACAGCGATGTGGTTTAATGGAGGGGTGACACGAGATATATACTGAAGGGTGTCATTTTTCGACACGGTTGCACTAACCTCGTTTTGAGGTGACAGGACTATTATGAAGAATTCCCAACTATATCGGTCTTTACACGACAAGCGTAGCTATAGCCGTCTCTATACTGGTTCCAGAAAAAAATAACTTTGACACAAAAGTCATCATTGTGACTGAATCGTCATTTCCTGAATTGATCGCGAGATGTGTTTTCCTGTTGCCATTCTTTGGTTAACAAGGGCGTGTTACTAGTGAAGCCAGTATTTGATTAATGCTGTTTGTCATGTTCTTTCATACAGGCCATAATGAACTCCTGAGGTGGGGTTGTGAGGTGGTTCGTTTTGTGGTCTGGGTGGCAATGTGGCAGTGGATTAAACAGAGGATGGTGGATCCAAATGGGCATGTTAGCCAAACCTCCTGGTTGTGCAGGAAAGGCAGAAAGGCAAAGTTTTAGGCAATATGATTATAGTGGGTTTGGTCTTGTTGTCATTGGTTCAGCCATGTTCGTGTACAGTGGATGCAGCCATGGCAGCGTTTGCCGAGACCTTCACTCAAAACACATGGTTCAAGATGAAGGGTGTGTGTGTGTTCGTAAGAGTGAGTGGTTGCATACCTTCATTGAGGTGTTGTAAAGAGAAATGAATGAAGTGAGCAGATCCAGGTAGCGTGTGGTGAACACCAATGCAAACAGGATTTGACTCTTCCCCGAAATACCTGTTCAGAGACAGAAGGAAGTGTGACGTTGCAGTGTCATCAAACCACGATTCTCCTTTAATATATGACCCTGTTCCACTATCGGAAGTTCACAAGGACATGGAGTACAAAGGCCATTGGCTCCGTATGTGCTGATGCTTTCCCTTTCAGCTACGGTGTTTCATTTGAAACAGCATGGGCCAAAGTAATGATACAAACCATGAATACACTACAGCACTACAGCAAGTCTAGCATTAGCTGCAACTTGCACAGAATCACATGAAAACCTATAAAACATTTAGATGTGTCACGCTGTGAGATAGCAGCAAAGGAGGGGGAAACTGTGTCATATCAGTTTCAATTTCACAATATGAACCCGTTTTGAGAAGAACTCACATTATATTGAATGCATTTTAATGTCTTCATAGATAGCTATGTGGACATGTACTGAAATCCCATTGGCTGAAAGCCTATAGACTTTACCCTTTAAACACAAGGACATACTGTATGCAACTTATCTAAAATGCTGTCGTGTTTAGCTGTTATCTAGAGCAGTCTGGTTCCCAACCACAGTAGCAAGGCTGATGTGCCTTGAGGAAAGGTAAGATGTGCCATGAAATTAGTTGGAATTAAATACATATTGCTGGCACAGCAAAGATATTAACAAGATAATGAAACATGTATTGGAAGTAGTTCATGTTTACGATGCAATTAGTAATTACTTACCAATTATTAATTATTCTACGTAATGCAAGTTGTCCAAAATGTATTTTCTTTCTTTTACAATTCATACAATTGCCTTGGATTTTTATAAGCAAGTGCCTACTTTTTGGATAATCTGTTGTGTATGAAATATTGTTCAATTCATTGTTTAAATATTGTTCAATTGTGCATGACATACCCTAGAGCTTATGTTTAAGTGCTTGTTCATAATCCATCCCTTCCCTTTTATTTTGTACTTAAATTACTTCTTGGGCTTCTTGCACTTAAATTACTTCTTGTAACCCAAAGCATGAGTTTCCTAAAAAACATAAAACAAAGCAGCCTGAGGATATGCCTCGAATGCTAGTGAGAATTAGTCGCTAGCAGGCATGCAGCACGTTCACCCCCTACAGAACAGAAAACAAAACGAACATCATCCCCCCCCCCCCAAATGGAATGGAATGCAGCACTTATGTTGCAAATATCAATCAGCAGTAGCCTAGTAAGTAAGTAGTAAGTAGTAGTAGTAGTAGCACAGTAGTTTAACTTGATCGTGCTGGCTGCCACGTCAGAGGCTCCAGTTGGTGACCGGTAAGGATGAATTAACAACTGACACACATGCACTTTCCCAGTGATCCCCCTGGTTCTGGATATCAGGGTCGGATTGGCGAAATAAACGCAGTCCCCCCCCCCGGTCCCCTGAGCAGTGTGTGTCCTGGTGGGACCGGGGGGGGGGCCTCCCCGCCGAGCTGTCACCGCTAGAGACCTCTAAATACATGCAGTCAGACCGTAGTAGAGTGGAGGAATGCAGGAACAGGCTTTTAGTTTCCATCCAGGACGTGCATTGCACATACGTGTTGCAGCAGAAACATCTCACAGCTATCGTTTCAATGACACGTCTTGACAACGACTGTGTTTACTAGCAGCAGGCTAGATATGCATTGGCTAACTGATGCTAGCTGTCGTTAGCATCTCAGTTACCCCAGCGTTACAATATGGGACTTGGGAGTGTTGATAGCCATCAATGATCACTACAAAGGCCTGTCCTTGTCCACTGAGAATATAATGCGTTCTCTGGCCAGACATGACATGGCTACTCACCAGCACAAGACCTGGTTTTCCATATCTTGAGCAGCAGGATGATGATAGCCGCTAAATGCGAGAGATCGCCGGTGAGCCTGAAGATGTTCATGTTTCTGCAAGACGCAGGGTCCTCCGCTTCTGCTACAGTCAACCCTCTTCAAAGTCGCCCTGAATACTACAGTTGGTTTACCTTTGACGGTCACGCTATTGTCCCGTTTGGAGACTTATATCTGAAGCAGGAAAGGTCTATTGAGTAAAGATTGGAAAATGGCGTGTAATGCGCGACGTGGCCTGGGGACGTGGCCAACGAGGGAACCGACCAATGCAGGCCGGGAGAATGTCGGCGGCTGAGCGTATGAGGAACGCCCCTGTGGGGCAAGGCAATCGTCACACAATTATTTAAAGTTTCTTGTTTGATGCAAATTGCAGAAGTTGGGAGTGAAATGCAGCAAAATTAACTTGATGTCTATGAGAAATCAATGGAATTACACCAATTCAGTACAATACAAATAAAATTTAATGTGGCACATTATACATTTGTGTAGTGGCACAGTATGCACATTATTGGCTTGATATCGGCCTAATATTGCTTTTATCATCACTATCAAGTAAGCATTTGCAGAGAGTAAATGCACCCAACAAATTAAAACCAGTAAAAACAAAATCAACATCCATCCTTTCCACTCTGCACTGGAATGTATTGGTCATATAGGTTACACAATATGTAAACATATGTTAGACAACTCTCCATTAGTAATACAGTATATACATTAAGATAGTGTGAACAATACATGTACCGCAACACATTTTTACAAAATACTTCCATATCACAGTGATACATCATAGACTATAGGAATTCTACTATTTATCCAATAACCTAGTACTGTATATTTTGTGGCAAACGGCCATTCAGATATATTACTTTGCTTAAAAATTAAGAGGTCAAATCGTCTGGCCGATGGCTGGTAAATGTAGGCGCTACCTGAGCTTTAAACCAGTTTGTTCAAAACAAGTTAATACACAGTACATATTATTATGTTTGGCCAAAACATTTAAATAACCACTTAACAACCTCCCCCCCAACACACACAAAAAAACTTTTTGAGCCCGTCGGTAAACAGGGGGAAGTGCTTCACTGCTTTGTCCCCGAAGCCTTGAGAACAAACACGGCATCGTCCAGGACGTAGTAATCCTTATACATGTCCCCCTCACAGAGGTACGGCAGGCGCGTTACCGCCTCCACCTCTAGCCCCGCCTCTCCGAACACGTCGTTGGACATGCTGGTCACTTGCTCCTCCCACGTTTTCCCCTTGACTTGCAGCCGCTGTTTGGGACGTTGCCATCGGCCTCCTTGGGTACAAAAAAAAGAAAAAGAAAAGAAAAAAAGACAGAAATTACAAAAGAAAATGAAGACCATTTAAAAAAATGACTACCAACAAAAGCCCTGTTGTGATTTTGCTCCAGCCATTATATGGCGTCATGCTGCCATTTCCTCAACAGTCTTTCCTCCTGGTTCGATCAATGGGGATGTGCCACATACCTATCTCCACATAGGGCTGGAAGGGCAGCACCACAGCCAGGATGACTCTCCCTGTACCGGGCACCAGGGAGCGCTGCATTCCCTTGAGAAGGTCCAGAGGATTGTCACAGCGGTCTAGCAGGTTCAGGCAGCTTATCAGGTCATACTGGAATCCTGTGCGCTCCCACTCCTCTACAGCCAGCACCCTGAAAAGAATGAATGGGCAGAGAGAGAGAGAGAGAGAGGGGGAAAGAGAGAGAGCGAGAGAGAGAGAAAAGAGATTGTGACATGAGAAACAAGCAGTAATGCACATAGATATCAAGGAGTTGCTGTAATTGGCACCCATATTTCAATCTGTGTTAAACTATGCACCGTCTGCCAATAGCATGCCCCCCCCCCCCTTAAAGTTATCCCTGCCACAGCGGCAAAAGCCCCCAGAAGCACACCTCCACCTACTTGTAATTCCTCCTCTGAAGGTGCCATTTCATAGGGAGCGACACCTCCGTGGCATACACCTCTCGGAAGTGCGCTCCCATCACCTCGGTCACGCCGCCGTCGCCGGCGCCCAGGTCCAGCAGCCTGTCGGCCCGCCACTCGGGGGAAATCTGCAGCAGTCGCCGGAACTGATCGGGGGAGAACACGAACATGGAGCCCCTGCTCAGCAGCCTGGAAGAAGGCAGAGGAGTCAGCCACGGATGCACACAAGGAGACGCTAGACTCGGGGGGGGGGGGTTCTCAACCTTAGGTTTAGGACCTCACTTGGTCCTGACCAAAAATGGGATCTCACTGCACAAAACATGTTGGAAAAATGTTTAATAGGACGCATTGTTGGCTGACCCGTTAATAGAGGTGCGCGAGACCAGCGGGCTCAGGACGGTGGACATGAAGGAATGGTAGAGCTGGGTGAACAGCCAGCCCGACTTGTCAATGCTGTGCTTGAGAAATGCCTGGGTGTCCGCGTCCAGGTGACTCTGGATGAAGAGTGGCTGAACCGTTTCCCCCAGCAGCTCTGGAGAGCATTGGTACCACTTGAGAGACAGAATGAAAAATTAATGTTTGCATGCCAAGGGGAAAATAATAGCTATGGCTGGACTTAAGGCAACCATTTCAGTGACATAAGATATGAGCAATATAATTAATTTTCTATTTCTGTAATTGCAGCCCATACCTCTTGCGTTTCTAAGCCAGCTTCTTCCATGTCGTTCACCATGTTGGTGAGAAAAGTCCGGGCAAGGGGGCTCCTCACATACTTCCCTGTCCACATTTTACGCACGGAGAGTAGAAATGCAATGTAGCCAACCACCCAGGCTACAAAAAGTAATGTCCTCAGCTGTAGATGACACATATGGACAACGGTTCAGTTGAATGGCAAGCCGGTCCTTTGCAGAAGAAGAGGACAGTCAACTGCCAGCGTTGTGTCAGACAGCCAGGTAGTTAAGCGATTAAGTCTAGAGATCGATCGATGCAAAGCCACCCAATACAAAACGAACACGTAAAACCATGACGCCAGCTGCACCAGTATGAAACACGAAACTAACCAACCTGAGGGTGCGGTGGGTGTAGGGGATCCCTTGTTTAATGATCATTTAAATCTGTAGAGCAAACTGTGTACTGTGTCTGCGGCCAGCCAGGCATCAGGGACTCTGCCCATTGAGTCAACTTCTGACTGCAGTTGCCGCTATGCACTTCCGGTCCGGTGTCTCCATTAAATGTGTCCGGAATGTTTTGAATTCCTTCCTTGGGTTGAGAGCTGCACGATCGTATCGTTATTTACGGAGCTCATGAACCTTGATTAAAAATGCAACCAACACCAGTAAGCCAAGGTAAACACATTTTTTTCCAGGAATTATTAAAGTTTTATTATTATGTGACGCGAGCATCGTCACGAAAGAGGCCTCGTTCCAAAACCACAGAATCGGCATTTCAGCATATTGACAACTACGGCGGATGATTGTATTTACTTTCTGAAATATATCGTTAAACCAGAGGTTGTTGTAAATTTTATTGTTATAACCTAGCCAACATGTTCAGTTGATTAACGCTGGCTGGCTGTGATAAACACTGGCCTGTTATTTTGCAGAGCATCGCCCTAAAACGCCTCCCACATCACCTCGAACATCTCACCTTTACTTTGACGAACCTCGACACGTGCTTTGTTACATATTTTAAAATGCGTTATATAGATATATTGTTATTAATTAGGCAACATTGCCCGATGTTGCTAATTGTTTATTGATTTTGTTTTAGGAATCCAATTCCCCTGGCTGCATGTCCTGGTCCCACCACTTAGGCTGGTCTCAGCAGCCATCTGGCAGACTGTCCAGCACAGGATTGTTACTGCCTATGGACTTTTGGACGATGTAATTACAGAGATTACTGAAATTGTCCCTGGACTTCTTAATTGCAGACAGAGATGTTTGCTGTGTCTTCACCTTCAGGCACAGGTGATAAATAAGAAAGTCTGGTATACTATTTCCAATATGCAACCTTTTTGCCCTACTTATTTGGTTTAAAGGTTTTTCCTTTTTTTCTTCTGCATATAGCTTGTACTCGATATGTGCCGCCCTGGTCAAACTATCAACATTAACACCCTTCAGCCACACTTGGACAGAATGCAGACACTCATTTCATTGTTGGAGAAAGAGGTAAGTTTCTCTTTCAGACATATTGTTCATAAGCACCGTAGTACATTTGTTATGTCTGCTATCATCCAAGTTTTGCCTCACAGGGTAACATTTCAGCAGAGGGAATGCGGGGACCAAATATGCTTCTGTGTCTTATTCAAAGATTGATTACAGACCCAGATAAAAGGCAACACTTTTACCAGGTAGGTGGTATGTAGGCATATATTAGATTGCAATTGAAAAACAGTTCTCCTACCTTTTTGTGTTGAAAACCATTTCATATGAAATTGACACCCACCAATCAACTGTCCCAATTTCAGGATGTTTACCCCGTAAGATATGGGTCCAAATATTGCAAAGCTGTAGAGTTGCTTGTTATGAAGTTCCTTGTGGAGCTTGAGCAATTACTGGTGGTGCCAAATCTTCAACAGGTAATGTATAAAACAAGGAATTGTCATTGATAGTTACAAAGACACCACATATTATATATTGGATTGAAGCTATTTGTAATATAGGTTTGACTTGCAACACAATGTATCGTCCGGACAATGTCAGTGTACACTAATTATCTATTATCGATACTATTATGTATCTACTATGAATTTGACTGAAAACACAATTTGTCAAACCATAAAAGAGAAAAGTGCATTATTGCATTATTTTTGACTTACATGAGTGAATTAGATTGAGTCGTAGTAGGTCATTCGGGCTGTATTCACTGTGGACACTCCCAGTATCCAGATGCGGTCTAATGTATGATTACATCACATATTGACTTCATTCATGGCTTGTTTGTCCTCACCAGGTGGCCTACATGCTTGGCAGTGCTCCCTCAGTTCTGGCAGAATGTGTGGAGCTTCCTCTGTCCCGAGAGCTGAAATCCCTCCTGGAACACCAAAAAGACTCAATGAAACCAAGCAATATTGGTAATAATATATATCATATTATTGTGTCATGTAAATAGTGTGTTTCATGGAGCTGATGATGATGTCGTCCTTCATTGTCTTCCCTCCAGTATCACAAACTTTGCATCATCATCACTCAAGGGGTCAGTTACTTTCTGCCTTTTTGAGCGTGCTCTGACAGAAATATATGTCGGGATATTGTGCTGCTTAAAATAGATTTGCCGAGATGGCGACAGGGACAACCCCAAGGGACAGTGCAGATGGAAAGGCGGCGAGTTCTTGTTTTTTCAGCAATTGGAGCACAGCCACTGAGCATTCTCCAAATAGAGGGAGGAATATGATGAGGGCGCCTTAAACTATATCCTCCCAGACTTCTGTCGGAATTATCAGTAACCCATATCTTTAAATAGTGTTGTTCCTATTTCTAAATCCTGCAGCAAACTTGCTACAGTCAACATCTCACACATTTGCCATGTGTTTGTATTTGCTAAGCTGTTTCTATTTTGATGTTCCAGATGTTCTGCATGATGGAGACAGTGGTTGCGGGGAGGAGACTCTTTTAAAAGCAAATCTGTTGGAGGATTACATGGAGGCGTCTGGCAGACAACAGACTGTTGAGATGGCAACTGCCGAAAATGCAAGCAGGGGATCTGACACCAAAGACAAAATGAGCGGCGCAGTCTGTGTTATGATTCAGCCTAGCACAGTCAAACTGAAGAGTCAAAAGGAAGTTGCTTGCAATGTAAAGAAAACGGTGCCTTCACGCATACTTCATGTTGACACTTGCGCTGTAAAGATAGATTTGAGTTGTAATATTGAAGTGCCTGAAAATATAGGCCACACTGAGGAAAGCATTTCCCCAGCGATCACCACTGTTGAAGATGAGCAGGTTAACCTGTCTGAGCGTCCCGCAAGCAGTGGACAGAGCTCCGCCTGTAATAACATGAAAAAAGACATCGCAGTGAAACCAATGGAATGTAGTCCTGCAAATGAACACCTAAGAAATACAAACACGTCCAAACATGTGGAGCCAGCGTCATCGCTGGCCCACGAGGAGGCTCCGGCGCTGGCGGGCCTCGCGATAAGACCCGTCAGAAAGAACAGAGGTCTGAAGATGAAAGAGTTTTTAATGACGATGCCAAAAACGGAGTCCGAGGATACGGTGGTCAGCAAGGCGCGTCGGACCTACGGCAGAACGCACGGACCTCAGGGAACACACACCGGGGAGCGTCTGTTCCAGTGCCCTCTGTGTGAGAAATACTTTCAGTTCCAACATGACCTGAGGCAACACAATTCAAGCCTGTGTGGCGTCGCTGGACTGCAACCAGGAATGGAGAGACCACAGACAACTGAGAATAAAACGGCCAACGACCTGAGCCAAGGTTTGAAGATGACTGATCAGGAGAATGAGGCACTTCATCCACGTGGCACCTGTCAAGGAACTCAGAGTTTGAGGAGTGAGGGAGAGGTGTGTCCAATAACTCAGCAAGAGAGTGCTTCTTCACAGAAGGAAATTCATTCTGCTGCCGTGCATAATAGGATCCAGCCAAATCAAGCAGTCCTCCAGCACAAAACAATTATGGAAAGAAGTGAATCAACAGTGCTTCAAGGGAGCGGCGCAATTGGTGAGGACAAATGCCAAGTGAAACAAAACCAAACTCGCCAGGGATCAGAACCTGCTGCTAAAAGCATCAAGCCCATCCCTGCTATGCTCACTGAAGCATCTCTGTTGGAAGGTGATTTCTGCTCACATAAAGAGAAACAGCCGATCCAAACCACAGAGGCCAAAGACACAAACACTACACTTTGTGTTGCAGCAGTGAAGGAAACCCCCAGAAGTCGCCAGAGACCATTCTTAAACACGCCCCCCTTTGTCTGTCCAAACTGCGAGGTAAAGTTTAAGTCCAAAAGCGCATTGAGAAGGCACATGGTGACGGCATGCAAAGTTGAGAAAATGACACCCATGGAGGCAGACGCCGCCATTCAGCGGTGTAAGACCCTGAAGGAGAATAAGGGCCGAAAGTCTACCGGGGAATCGAAACAAACAGAATCTGCTTTTTCATGTGCCGAGTGTGACATGTCATTCCCAGACAGGACGAGGTTTGTGACGCACAACCTCATCCACAAGCCCCGCTCGTGCACCATGTGCGACGAGACTTTCAGTGGCTTCTCGGAGGTGAGCCGGCACTACGTCGACGCACATCAGTTCCGCGGGCCGTTCCCTTGCGCGCTCTGCAAACGGGTGTACCCGGGCCTGAAGGGTCTGATCCGGCACGAGAGAGTCCACGCCAGCGACCTCCCCTTCCAGTGCCCCAAGTGCCCCAAGGCCTTCTTTTACGCGTCGGGCCTCAAGCTGCACGACAGGACTCACACCAAGGAGGCGCCGTTCCTGTGTTGGGACTGCGGGAAGGGCTGCCGCTCCAACTCGGCCCTGAAGACGCACCGCCTCTGTTGCCACGGCGGCGCGGAGGCCAAGCGCTTCTGCTGCGAGCACTGCGGCATGTCGTACGCGCTGAAGCGGAGCTTCGACCTGCACACGGCCAAGGTGCACGCCGGCGTGCGCTACCCGTGCGCGCACTGCGGCAAGCTGTTCCGCAGCGCCAGCTCGCTGACGCGCCACGACCTGACGCACACGCAGGAGAGGCCCTTCTCGTGCCAGGACTGCGGGAAGAGCTTCCGCTCGGCGTCGGAGCTGAAAATACACACCCGCTACCACACGGGGGAGAGGCCGTTCAAGTGTCAGGAGTGCGGCAAGGGCTTTGTGCAGTCGTACTACCTCACCGCGCACATGAGGATGCACTCCGGGGAGAAGCCCTACCGCTGTCCCACCTGCGACAAGTGCTTTAAGAGCGCCGCCACCCTGAAGCGACACCGGATGACCCACACGGGGGAGAAGCCGCACATGTGTGCCGTCTGCGGGATGGCCTTCAGCCGCAATGAGCTCCTGAAGTCACACCAGAGGAAGTCGCACGCTAAATGAGGGTCCGTCATTTTACAAAACAATCCTGATTTGGGTGTCTATTTATTTGCCATCAATAAATAGAAGACGAAAAAGACGAGTGTTTTTATTCAACATAAGAATCGTAAAATATTGGTATTGCTATCAATGTTTTCAACAAAGAAAACCTGACACGTGAGCAAATTCATATACAAATACTTAATTATTAAGTATTAACATTCGTTTCCATGGGTCTTCTGTGATCCTCATTTCTATTCAAGGGAGGTTTTCCCTCGTTACACCCCAGGAGCGTGCGTAAAGGAGTAGTTACTATCTCCGCATACATGACAGCACGTCACTTCAGACGGCCACGTGTTCGGCTTGATCGTACGTACACGCACGGTGGGCTGAACACAGCCTTTAATTACCGCGTAGACCCAAAGGCAATCGAGCAAGCAATAGGCCCACCTGTACCTCCGTAAGCTCAATTAAACTTGAAAGGGTGCGATTGGTACTTTGCGTTGATGACTTGCAGTCAAGGTATTATAATTCCTTTTGATTGAAAAGTCTGGGGGTCTTTAAACGGGGAGCAGAAGAAGGCTCATTAACGCGGAAATAAAAAAAAATGACAGCGAACATTAATTGAAACGAACGGATAATGGAGGCTTTAATTATAGAATATGCTAGACTCATAATTAAAAATTAACCTGGTGGCTACAGTTTATCTGTCATATTAGGCCTGCAAAGAAATATTTGGCGAACAA